>OVAW01000802.1:0-11854 GCA_900406365.1 Heliophila coronopifolia | reverse complement strand
CAGTTTTTTAAAACGCATGCGGGCTAAACGAACAATTATAAGCTAGCCCAATCGGGTTTGCAGGCTAATTTTTTTGCGACCATGATCATGCCGCATGGACAGGCGGGGACTGCCTACCTACTAGACAGGTTTTTCTCCAAAACCCTATTTTCTTTTTTTTTTTTGCCAAAATACATTTCAAAATAAAAAATATATAATTCTTCCTAAATACATAAAATAGACGAATTCGAACAATTCAAAATTGGGCTCGAGCAATGTTCTGATTTGGGGCGGAAAATGAATAATTTGTCTAGGGTTAAATTTTTAATGTGTTTACTGGGCGCCGCAAAAGCTCGTGGATAAATATGGCTAAATTTAGAAAACAATCTGTTTTGGGCTTAAAACACTACACCCATGACCGCCCCATTGCAGTGTGGGGGGTTTAGCCCGCGGGCGGCTCACCCATTTTGACACCCTTACTCAAGAACTTACTTTCGGAGGATTAAGTAAGCAAGCACTACAGTTGCGCTTCTACTTCGACCTTCAAAGCAATGAACTAAGATTTTCCCGCCTGTTTCTTCGCCATGGTTGATGAAATCAAGAGCTTCTTGGAAGATGTTCTCGATCTTCGAATCTTCATCGTCGGTTATCTAGTCAAAGGAAAGATAGACAGGAAGAGAAAGCTCAGATTTATAGATGCATTTACCAGTTCTTTTTAGCTATGTCTATAGCTAATCTTTATAAGATACATTCACTTACAGAGAAATTTTTGTAGGTGAAGAGATCAGGGAATTGAGTATCCGACTGCCCGATTTCATTTGCGCACAAACATAGAATATGAGTGATACCTAAATGCTGAAGAGTGTAAACAGATCTTGCAGCTAATCCACCGCCGATAAAAAGATGATCTAGTATCATTGATGGTTTCTCTGTATTAGCAGCTTTGCAAATTAATGATATCCTCTCAAGAATATGCTCAAGTCTAATCTGGAAAATGCTTGGGTTTAGTTTCCGACGATCACATTCGGGAAAAGAGAATCAATAAACTTGTAAATACCTTTAGCTCATAAGCATCAATGCAACTATTATTATCACTGCCCTCAAAAAACCCAGTGTTGAAACCGTTCTCTTGGCAGAGTTTCATAACTTCATTCCGTAGTGTTTCGTTCCATTGCTCTAGTTCTTTATTAGACTCGGCATCGGTCTGGATCCACCATGACAAGATTCAGATTAAAGGAAGATAAATGGGTTAGGACATGGTGATTAAAGCCTGAAGAGACAAACCTTTGCGAATTTATGGAAATCGCGGAGTTTTGCTACCAAGCGCTGACTGCTAAGAGATTCTCCACCTCTATTGTATCTTCCATGACAAGTTTCCCGCGACTTAGGCGAACACGCATCTGAGCTTTCTTTATTTTCAGGTGTCCTAGGAACTGATTTTTGCAGATCTGATTCACTGTGTTCAGAGCTATTGTCACTGGCCACCTGATCTTTAGAGGGAGATGCACATTGATTAACCTCATGCCCCGAAGTTTGTGAAGGTGAATCAAGAACAACAAATTCTTCTCTGTCGAAATCTGCATACATTGTTTTGTCCATCATACTAAAAAATGCTCGTAGTAGCCCATCTAGTTTCTGATGAAGCGTGACAAGGAAGATGTGAAACTCCTGTAAATCCCTGAGACCAGCGCGAAAGCCATTGCGAAATTCACGTACAACTGGCGATACTATACTCGATCGATCTTTAGATGTTTCGTTACCATCCTGGGGATATCCTAAACTTCCTTCAGTGATTTCATGTAACAAATTTGAAGAATATTGGCTACTATTGATGAGCAACTCAACTAATCTCGGATAAATTTCTTGATCGCTTGCTCGTTTTACTGCAGGAGGACGTCTTGGAACACCCGAGTCGATGGTAACGATGTGAAAATCAGGAACTACTGAACTATCAGACATTGGACTCATAAATCCAGCATCATAAGATCTAGGAGATTCTGTTATATCAGAAAAATCAGATGACTGTGAGACCAATCTTTGATCACTGAAACTCAATCTCGATCTACTATCAACCGAAGAAGCTCTTCTTTCCTTTTGAATGGATCCGTAGTCCCTTGGATGATACCGTTTAATGGCGGAATCAAAGGCTTCTTCAAATGAACATTCTAGATATTTGGTTGATGACACAATTCTGTCTGTTAATAACAGATTTGCAGGGTTACCACGCCATCTCAGCTGTCGACATGGTAGTCTGTCTTCATTCCTAATTACAAGATCTAACACCAAGATTCTCCCGAGCGCTGCGGCAGCTCTCTCGGCTTTTTCTTCAGTTTCGAAACTACTCATGCTCTCTAGCAATGGGCATCCATGGACATAACTGTCATCAAAATATAAGAATGAATGCAGTGTTATCAATGGAGATAATTGTCATTAAATTATTGACTTTTTAGGCAAGAATAGATTTCCGTTTCAACCTCATAATTTAATATTACATATTAGTTATTTTATTATACCTTACCTAATTAAAAAAACAAAGATGAATCTTGTGCTTTTACCTCATTAGGAGAAGACAACGGCTAAGCTCAAGGGCTTCACGAAGTTCTGAACATGTCACTTCACCAACTTCGTCTCCCTCAAAAGTTGCTTTAGTTTGTGCTTTTTCAGTTGCTTCTTTGATCAGTGTCCATTCAGGATTACAGCTATGAATTACTCTAGCCTGTTGCAATGGTAATTACTCATTTAACCGAAAAGTCGTAAAGGAAACGAATAAAAGAAAGTGAAATGAGAAAGCACCTGCGGAATCTGCACTCCTAGCCATTTGGCAAACTCATAACCTAGACGTTCTGATTGGGTAGCCATCCTTGACGATGAAAATTTTATAACTGCTGCTGCTTCTTCCTTTAGAGAAGGATCTTCAGAGGTCGGATGATTGAACAAAGCAAAGAAAACAACTCCGCCGGAATTCACAGTAACCTGTGAATCAATCAAGAAAAAGAAGCAAATCATACATGAGAGATTCATCTAAGAAAGATCGGATCCTCCCATGATTTGAGCTTTCTCAATCTACCGATCCAAGATCATAATGGTATATACCTCAAGTGGTTTACTCTGGTCTTCTTCAGAATTATCAGTGCTACTACTATGTTCAGTATGATGAAGTGAAGACAGCATATTCCATGAAAAAGAGCTTGACTCGATATCCACAATAGAAGCTTTGCCAAGCCTCTCCCATAAACTAACTTCTGAAGCTTGCTTACTAGGTGGAGTTTTTGGATCAGCATCCCTCTCTCCTGCACTGGATAATACTTCTGTTAATACTCATCATTACACACAAACCCCTACACTGTTCATCTCCCATTGAAAACCACAAGACCACAAACATGTCTTCTCATGGGACTAATTTGGAAACTTTTCTGATATTCATTAATAATGAGTCATTATGGTGTCGGCTTTTTCCCGGGGGCTCATGAATGTCAAAAATTTAGCCCATGCTGGCTTGCATGCTGAAATACCCAAAACCATGTCCGCGCAACGCGGAAAGCTGTTACTGCGGGTTTGTCCACGGCGGGCCGAAAATTGGTCCAACTTTTTTTCTCCCAAAATATCCAAAATACATAATTTTGCCAAAAATACATTTTTTTGGGGGCTAAATTACATACTTTTAACATCTTAAGTCACTAAAATATATCATAGTTACCAAAAATGCATTAGTTCTAATATAAACACAAAGGTATAAATATATGGTTATGCCTTAGGCGGTTAAGCCCGTGGGCACCGCGGGACCCGCCCAATAAACATGCGGACACATATGGTCTAAACCCCAAATTTGGGTCTAAAAAATCAAAACTAATCCGCATCGACCTATAAATTACTCATAAGATCCCAAAACTAAAGCAGATATTGTAAAATTGAGATGACAATTTCTCCAGATACTTATTGCAACAAAACCAATTGGTACCTAGTAATCAAATCATCGAGCCGATGAAGACGGTGAGGGAATCCAGAGGAACCGTAAGTAGCACTTCGTTTACGAACTAAATCCAGCCATTGAGTAAAACGATAAGCTGGACCAGCTGCTATATCTCCTAACATGTACAAAACCTGCAAAAATTTTCACATATTTCACCAGTTTTAGGTAATTAAAAGCTACTAACAAAACGAGATCCTAAACAAACAAAATCAAAGGATAGGAGTAATTTTACACGAGAAGTGACGGTGAGAGGAAGAGGAGATTCGTGTTCGTCGTGGCCAATGTCTAGATCTTTCTCGTCGTATTTCTCCTGTGATGGTACCATAATATCAGATCTCAAAATCTGGATAATGATAGATGATTAAATTTGAAAATATGAAATGTTACCTGAGAAAATGTATGATCTCGTCTCTTCTCAGAATCCGCCATTGAAATGGTTCTTCTTCTGCTTTTAATTTTGGAAAATGGTTTCTGAAGTTGGAAGCTTATTAAACTATATTATAGCTTTCCCGTAAAACGAAGTAAGAGTCTGACTGATATTTAAAAAATTAAAATTGTACGAAAGACCTTAAGTTTCTCTTATTTATTCTTAAACTCCTATTTATATTAATAGTTACATATTAAACCCCAATGTCACAAAATTTGAATTATCCACTACATCCATGAGAAAGCCCAAACACCAAAGCTAAGGCCCAAATTAAATAAATATTGTTACAAACTAAAAATAAAATTAAAAAAGAGGTCCTACCGGGAGTCGAACCCAGGTCGCTGGATTCAAAGTCCAGAGTGCTAACCACTACACCATAGAACCAGATGCTTATCGCTTTAAACGTAAACACACTTATACGTTTGTGATTTGACGTTTCTATAAGCTTTTTTGCTTCTTCGAAACAGAAACATATTATGAATAAATATATAAGAATCAGAGCCGTAAATGGATGGGTGGGTCTTGTTTTTTTTTTGTAATAAATTTAGAAGAGGTTAATTCGAAACCAGTACTTGTAATCAGGGGCTGATCCATATATATATATTTTTTTTTTATCAGGTGCGAAAAGAAATTTTGTTTTGTATGGGTGCACACAGAACCGTTTGAGTTTGAGGAGGCCAAGTGAATATAAAATTTTTTTTTTTTACTTTCCATAAAATTTTTTTTTTTGCTTCATTAGACTTATATTTTATTAGCTCTATTTGTAAAGAAAATATTTTGGCAATAGACCCCAGGCGTCACATCTGTGGCATGTCCTTTTAAACCTGTCTTGGATGCACAAAATTAATTATCTAATAAAATGGATGAAAAAAAAGTCAATAGTGGCACAAAACTATTAGTAATATCCGCCCCTAGTTGTAATCTAACAATTTTACAAACTTTTATCACTGTTATTGTTGATGTTTGAATTTCTATAAAGCAAGGAGGAAAGTAAACGGAACGTGATCAGATGGAATTACAAAGCCAAGATAGGAAGAGCTTACTACTTCTTCTGCCTTGAAAATGACCAAGAAATGTTGAAGCTAACTGTATTCATCATATCATTAATAAGTTATTCAGTTATAAAGTTTACGTTTTTATGTCTGAGGTATTGATCAAAATTGGATGGACAGCCGTCCGTCTACGATTTTTTGAAAAAGGACCCGCAGATTTATAGGTGAAAATGTGAACTCTATGTGGGATTAATGTAAAAAATGTTTACAACCATGATCGGACCGCATCGCACCATACAAATTTTTATGCGGACTCGCCCGCAGACTCCACGGTGAAACCAAAAATCATTATTTAAAAAACAAAAAATATTATTACCTAAATACATATTGCGAATATGTGAAATAGATTTCACAGTAAAAGACACAGAATAAAAGTCTTTTATTTAAATGACCATTATATCCACACAAGTAATATATATAAATTGAACCGAGAGCTATCTAATTTTTATATAAGGAAGTCAAAAAAATTATACGGAATTAATTATTGCGTTTTGGGCTTTATTAATTGATTAAATCAGGTTTCCTATTGGGCTTTTTGATGAAAGTACTTTAGTTAATTATATGCTCAACCCTTATAGTTAAATGTTATATTGGACTAATGGCTAACTAATAATTAAAAAAATGTTTATTTAATTATTTTAATTTGATTTGTTGAGTCGTTATATTTCAATTTGAAATTCAAACGTTTCTGTTTCTGCACCTTTTCCTCTCACTCGTCGATCGTCCTCTCTAACATGGCGATACAAGTTCAAATTGAATCATCAGTATCGTTGTATTTTGGAAAGTGAGTACAACGTTTTCATGATGTTTATTGAACTCTNATTTTGGAAAGTGAGTACAACGTTTTTATGATTTTTTTTTAACTCTAATCTGCGTTTTTTTTTTTTTTTTTTTTTTGTAAATCTAATCTGCGTTTGTTTTGTACGAGGTTTAAATTAGCGTCTGGATGAAACCGTTGTCATTGGAGAGTTTGTTTCACGTAGGGGTTAGGGTTTTCACTTAAGTCTGTGACGAGGGATGAACACCTTCGTTTCCGACGTGAATTGGGGCTAATTCGTCGAATCCAGTGCGCAATTTCAAAGAGATGTTTCGATGGATGGCGAAGAAATTCGCAATTGAATCACAAAATCAGAAATTGGTTTGTCTCTTGCTACTCGATTCAAAAATTTACTAATTGGTCTTAGTAACTCATGAATTGAGAATGCTTTTTACAGAAGAGACTATCTAGTGGAGACTCACACCACCACCATTGTTGTTTGAGAGACAGAGACGGGAAAAAACATTCAGATTCTTCAGGTTTTTCTTCTTATTGTTTATTCTCAGTCGAAATTTTGAGGAAATACTCAGCTTTGCATATTATATGGTTCACAGTTTGATAGGAGATTAAAACTAGCTCTGTTTTCTTGTTTGGTGTCTTAATGTATATAGTATTTTGCGGTACTTCTATATAAAGGAGACTGTGATATTGCTTGTAGAAAGCCAAAACGCCAGGCTTTCTAACTTGTTTTGAAATCTAATCACATTTTGTTTGTTTTTAAAAAATTTATTAGGTGGTTGGTTGCTGCAAACAGTGTTTTCGGGAAGATATTGACTATACTATCTTATAGAGAGCTCAGTCTTGTTTATAATTTTTGTCACAAAATTACAAAGGTTTCACGAACACACACAATCACATTCTCTAATTACATATTGCACCAAAATTTCACAAAAAACTAGACACATATAACTTAGGAACACATATCATGAAAAAACACAAATATCAAAACCAGAATCACAAACAAAACTAGACACACATAACTTAGGAACACATATCATGAAAATACACAAACATCAAAACCAATATCGCAAACAAAACTAGACACACATAACTTAGGAACACATATCATGAAAATACACAAACATCAAAACCAGATTCACAAACAAAACTAGACACATATAACTTAGGAACACATATTATGAAAAGGCACAACCATCAAAACCAGAATCACAAACATTACAAAATAATAAACTCAAGCAAAAATACGTCGTATAGATCACCAATATCATTGCGGTTGTTCAACCTTTTATGTTTCTTGATTGTGATGTATAGAGCACTAACCGATCATATATTTCCAAATTATTTTAGGTGAATTTCTTGTTTTGTTCTTGATCGAGAAGAGAAAAAGGGTCGAAGTCAATGAGCTTGAATCCATCTCTTTTACTTCATTTCCAACTGTTCGCAATTGCTCTATTAGTTCAATTATTGCAGTGGAATTCGAGGTAAGTCACAGTATATTCACTCTACACTTAAGTTTATTCAGTTACGTATTCTAAATTTTATTTAGTATCACTTTTTCAAATTCATTAGTTTATTGGAAAATTATATTTTCACATTAGTAAAGACTAAGTGATGTTTATATATCAGTGTTGTCTCTCAATGTTTCAGGTACAAATTTTTTCTAAAAGAGTTTATGGATCTCCCGGAGACTCACACCACGATTATTTTCTGTGAGATGGGCAATAACAAGTCTCTTAGATTCTTAATATTTTTTTTCTTACTTATTTGAAATCCGTTCTTAATATAAATTTTGTTTGTTTGAAAAATTTATTAGATGGTTGCTACAAAGAATGGCTAAATACATGGAAGTTAAGCTCGGGGACACATGCTATGTATTTGATGAATTAGAAGACTACATCATGATATGTTATAATCTCTTAGATTCTTAATATTTTTTTCTTATTTGTTAAAAATCCGTTATTAATTTAAATTTTGTTTGTTTGAAAATTTTATTAGATGTTTGCTGGAAAGACTGGCTAAAGACATGGAAGTCAAGCTTGGGGACACGCGATTTAATGATTTAGAGGACTACATCGTGATATGTTATAGTCTTGGATGAGACGGTATGGTTTTATATACTTTGTCTTCTTAGATAACGTTACCTTATTTTGTCTACAGATAACTTATCAACTTCTTGCAGAAAAGTAATCATCTCATTGCCTTTAACATGTTGTACAGGTTTTGGTTTTGCTCAAGATCATGACAAGTGTGAATGTATCCGCATTGTTCTAATCCTAGAGATGATAGAGGATCGTATTTTGACAAAAAGTATAGGTAATGAATTTCTCGTTTTGTTTATTAACAAATATTAGGATTTGTAGCCTTCTCTTAGGTTTAATTTGCAGTGTTTATCATGATGGACAAAGTTTAAAAAGGTATCTACGAAAGTGAAGGTGTGTGATGAAGTTTGAAACACCATTCAAAGATCTTCAACTTCATTAAGGTTATTTTTCTTTAACGTTCATGTGCTTATATATAGTCTCTATTATTTATTTTCTTCTCATATGTGACAACTTTTTCTCTAGATTATGTTGTGTTTCTATCCTCCTCCAAATCATATATCTCAAGGTTAAATATAAATACAAGTTGGGATATTAGTTTTAAATATGGACCGAATCACAAGTTGTGTTCTTTTTTTGTTCTTGATCGAGAAGTGGGAAAGGTGAATTTCTTCATTTCCAACAATTCCTAATTGCTTTGTTAGTTCCATTATTGCAGTGGAATTTGAGGTAAGTCACGCTATATTCACTCTACATTTAAATTTATTTAGTTACTAATTCTAAATTTATTTAGTATCATATTTTTCAAGTTCATTAGTTTATTGAAAAATTATAGTTTCACATAATTTAAGATTAAGTGATGTTTATATTAGTGTTGTCTCTCAATGTTTGAGGTATAATTTTTATCTAAAAGAGATTATAGATCTCCCGGAGACTCACACCACAATTATTTTCTGTGAGATGGGCAATGACAAGCCTCTTACATTCTTAATATTTTTTCTTATTTGTTTGAAATCCGTTCTTAATAGAATTTTTTTTTTTTTTTAAATATTAGATGGTTGCTGCAAAGAGTGGCTAAATACATGGAAGTCAAGCTCGAGGACACGCGCTATATATTTGATGATTTAGAGGACTACATCGTGATATGTTATAGTCTTGGATGAGACGGTATGATTTTATATTCTTTGTCTTCTTAGATAATGTTATCTTGATTCAGAGGAAGGTGTTTTGTCTACAGATAACTGCTCAACTTCTTGCAGAAAAGTAATCTTTTCATTGTCTTTAACATGTTGTCCAGATTTTGGTTTTGCTCACCATCATGACAAGTGTGAATGTATCCACATTTTTCTAATCATAGAGATGACAGAGGATATTTTGACAAAAAGTATAGGTAATGAATTTCTCATTCTGTTTATGAACAAGTATTAGGATTTGTAACCTTCTCTTAGTTTTAATATATATGTAGTGTTCATCATGATGGACAAAGCTTAAAAAGGTATCTATTTCGACAAGCTTTTCAGTCGGTATTCTTAAAAAAGCTGGATGGTGAAGGAAGCCGTGTTATTGCTTGTAGACTTTCAAAATGCCTAGTTGTCCTGGTTTGATTTTTCTCTGCACTAAATCTTACAATTTGCCTGAATATTAAAGTCTCACGTATAGATATTAATTAGTTTAGTCATTATAATGTTTTCAATTTGATTAACAGTTGCTTGCTGCAAGTGAGTGATTCAAGAGACGAAAGTAGAGGCGTGTGATAAAGTTTGAAATACCATTCAAAGATCTTTAACTTCGTTAAGATTTTTTTTCTTTAACGTTCATGTGCTTATATATAGCCATATTATTTATTTTGTTCTAATTTTTGTGATAACTTTTTCTCTAGATTATGTTGTGTCACCTCAAAGAAGCAAGAGTCACCTCCTATTTTTCCAAGTTTATTTTCTCTCCTCCAAATCATATATCTCAAGGTTAAATACAAACACAAGTTGAGATATTAGTTTTAAATCTGGACTGAATCACAAATTCTATAAAATCACAAGTTGAGATATCTTTTATTTCATTTCAGCTGTTCCCAATTGCTCTGTTAGTTCCATTATTGTAGTGGAATTTGAGGTTAGTCACACTATATGTAGGACCGCTACAATCAGGATATGAATATTGTAGAACAAAAACGAATAAAACCAAATACTTAAGGAAAGAAACGCGGAGTCGAGATTAAAATCTCTTTCCTTAACTCAATAAATCGCCCGTTAGTGTTACGGTTTACATGCGATTCTCAAGTCCCAGGATACAACCGCGGCTAGACGGTTTCTCTAAGCACTAGAAACCGAATCTACGAACTTACAGTGATACGATACACTCTGGAGACGGACTACAAAGGATTGCGCGAAGTGTGAAGAGAATTTTCATATATTACAAAAGTATATATTTTTAAGTTATGGAGGGTGTCTATTTATAAACCCGAAAAGCGGTTACTTTAGACTCAAATGAGTGTGAGTTCCGCACCATTTGGCGTCGGTACCCATTAATTAACACCCATTGGCACACGTAACCATTCATGACACCCCTTGGCACACGTACTCTTTCAATGGTACCCGATGGAATATTCGCACCCACTGGTGGAATCCATTCATTGCCGTTCATTTCTCATTCACAATAATCCTCAATTTTGATACTTGAAAAAATTAGGTTTCAACACTATATTCACTCTACAGTGGAGTTATCTAAGAAGTTAATTTAGTAGCTAATTTAAAATTTGATTTAGTATCATCTTTTTCAAGTTCATTAGTTTATTGAAAATTTATATTTTCACATTAGTTAAGACTAAGTGATGTTTATACATCAGTGTTGTCTCTCAATATTTCAGGTACAAATTTTATCTAAAAGAGATTATGGATCACCTGGAGACTCACACCACGGTTATTTTCTGTGAAATGGGCAATGACGAGTCTCTTAGATTCTTAATATTTTTTTCTTATTTGTTTGAAATCCGTTTGTAATATAAATTTTGTTAGTTTGAAAAATTTATTAGATGGTTGCTGCAAAGAGTGGCTAAAGACATGAAAGTCAAGCTCGGGGACACACGCTATGTTACAGTCTTGGATGAGACAGTAAGGTTTTATATGTTTTGTCTTCTTAGATAAAATGTTACCTTGATTCAGAGGAAGGTGTTTTGCAGAAAAGTAATCCTTTCATTGCCTTTAACATGTTGTCCAGGTTTTGGTTTTGCTCACCATCATGACAAGTGAATGTCATTATCCACATTTTTCTAATCCTAGAGATGACAGAGGATCATCTTTTGACAAAAAAAATATAGGTAGTGAATTTCTCGTACTGTTTATGAACAAGTATTAGAATTTGTAACATTCTCTTTAGTTTTAATATGCAGTGTTCATCATGATGGAGAAAATTTAAAAGTGTATCTATTTCAGCACGTTTTTCGGTCGGTGTTCTTAAAAAAGTTGGATGGTGAAGGAGGCCGTGTTGTCCTGGTTTGATTTTTTCTGCACTAACTCTTACAGTTTGCCTGAATATTAAAGTCTCACGTAAAGATATTTAATTAGCTTAAATCTGTGCTTAGACATTATAATGTTTTACAATTTGATTAACAGT
>OVAW01000798.1:0-11869 GCA_900406365.1 Heliophila coronopifolia | reverse complement strand
TATATATATATATATATATATATATATATATATTTATTTCAATTACAACAAAATTCTAGATCTTAATTCTTATACCTCTTACTTAAATTTAAAAAATATTTTTTGTCGACAAATTTAAAACATGAAATCTCTCCAAAATTAGATAATATTCTTTCTAATTGTGTGAGTCGTGATTCGAACACACATCCAAATGATTGACACTTGGAGTAATAAATGAAATAAAAGGAAAAAGCGGNGACACTTGGAGTAATAAATGAAATAAAAGGAAAAAGCGGAATATAGAGTAATGTTTAATTACGCTGGATTTTGTTACTCTAAACTACAATCTATTTGCACCCACTATTGTAAATTTTCATTTTTTTTTTTCAATTTTTTTTTGTCAATAGCTCAACTGGCTAAACAATCATTAATTAATTCTCCTCAACTGGAGAGACCAGGGTTCGAACCCCGGTCTGGTGTAAAAGCACAGAGGTAGCTACCATTAGGCTACTTGTCTTCCACTTTCATTTTCAGTTTTATATTTAAGAAAATTATAACCTAATTTTCTATAATTTATTATGAGTTAAATAGTTCTTTCACGATTTATGGAAAAACGTGTTGGAGCTCAATTTTAACTAATGTCATATAATTGGATTTATATGAATGAGAAATTATATAGTCTATATTTGTATATATTTGATCACTACATACACATACGATTTGGTTAAAAGAGTGGTAAACTCTCTTTATTGTATAGTATAATTACTACAATTACACCAATTGTTTAATCTCTAAAATATAGTATGATGTCTCTTGATTATAATGATTAATTGTGAAAATTATAACCATTAATTGAGGTATAAATGCTTATCTCCAACATTCACTATAAATAGAGTGTTAGAGTCTCATTCTAAATATATTTATATAAACCATCATACATATCTACAAACATATATCTAAAAACACAAGATTTGAAGTTTTCTTCTTCATGTTCTTTCTTTTACTTTTGTCGAGAATACATCACATGAAAAACATGTTTGTCAGGTTTAGTCTCGGGTGATGAGAGACTAAACAATAGTGTGATTGTGTCTTGAGAATATGATTACGTCAAATTGTCACACTATTGACAATTAAAGATTTAAAGATTATAGATTGTATCTCGCTTCCACACACTTAAATCTTCATATCATCGATCAGTATTCGGTGATATGTATCACTTATCTTGTTTTTCTAATTATTATATATATATATATTTTACTATTTTATTTGTCCATTGTAATAAATTCAAACTCCTGCAAAACTTATATTATTAGGTAAATATGCAATCTCTATATTTTTAAAGTTAACGACGTGTTAATATATGAATAACTTTTTTGTCATTAACTTTCAATCAATCAGTTTCATTCATTATTTAATTATAATTTTTTTGCAAAAAAAGTACAAGAGCTATTTTTGTAGATTAAAGAGAAAATTTCTTGGAAGTAGAAAAAAAAAACACGTACTATGTGTAATATATATACTTCGCAGTTTTTATGAATGAAATATTTTATGATATTAACTTCGTAAATAAAGAAATGACATTTTTGCTAAAATATTTGTTTTTTTTTCAATATTTACTCTTTATGTATTGAGGGTAAATATTTTATTTTATTTTGAAAAAAAAATTGTTAAAGTATGTGCAATGAGTATGAAAGATAAATTATTTAATAAAAATAAAAAAATCCATTTTTTATTTGAATATCTGTGCATAAATCTAAAACGTCATTAAAAAAATAATAAAGAAGGATATTTTTATAATAATATTTTGACATTTTAA
The DNA here is from genome assembly GCA_900406365.1 of Heliophila coronopifolia. Classification (NCBI taxonomy): domain Eukaryota; kingdom Viridiplantae; phylum Streptophyta; class Magnoliopsida; order Brassicales; family Brassicaceae; genus Heliophila; species Heliophila coronopifolia. Next base: position 10,074 of record OVAW01000798.1, on the reverse strand, counting down.
TAGAAACAGTAATTACCGAATTTGATTTGAAATTAAAACAATAAGAAGCATTGAGAAAACAACATGGCAGAAATAGATTGGAACTTAAGAGAAATATCGTTGAAAGAACTTTATTTAATATTTCATGATTATTCTCCTTTAATTACATCACTAAATCCTATAACAAATAGTTAGTTATTAGCAGCATTAGTTTGATCACATGATACGGAACTCGTATGTACATGTATATCACCATCTTCATGGATTGAATCATTATCATCTTCATCAATCTTTATGGCTACATGATCATGGCATGAGTCTAGTGAACTTTCTCCACGTGATTGATCAACATTGTTTGATGTATCAACATCATCTAAAATTGTGACAACATGATCATCACTATCATCATGAGATTTAGTTGGCATGTCACGACCAATGCTTACGGAATCCAACTTCTCGAATAACACTGTCGGCTTCATCTTATTCTCAAATTTTGCAGCGGATGCAAGTTCGTATACGGATTCTGAGATATTTTCAGTTAAATTAACAATATCGATGAGCAGTGAGACTGTTGTCATCAATGACATCATTTGTAGTGGCTCAACATCTTTCAAGATGTCTGATTTGAGTAAAGCTGAAAGAGCTTTGCAGGCAGATTGTGAGTTAAAGACATGGATGTCAGAAGATGATGTTTTTGTCATTTCCTTTAGTGAAATTGACAGTTCTTTCATAGCTTTTCCTGACTCTGAGCTCATTCTTCTTAGTGGTTCTTCCATTTTCTTTTTTATTTCCATTGGAATCTAATAGAAAATAATAGATTAAACAAAAAAAAAGGATTAGAAGAAACAAATGTAATATATCACATATTCACATTCATATAAAACACATATGTTCTGAGGGTTTATGTTTATATTATTTGAAGTACTAATAAAAAGTTATGGAGAAAGTAATACCTGAAAGTCTGAGTTGATACATGAATTCAAGGCATCAATCCGGTAAGCATACTGTCGGAGTAATGCACATACGGCAAGATATTGATTCCATGGATGCCTGAATCTAAATTGGCCGTGGCGCGGTTCCCATCTTGCAAAATTGGCCTGAATTAAACACATATTGACACATGTCAACTCAAAATTCAAGCCAAGTTATTTCAAAAAGGTTATAATTATAAAAGTGAAATTAAGAGTAGTACACACCAAAGTTTCTTCATTGTTTTTTGAGTTGAGAAGACTTTTATATCTTTCAAGATTCTTTCTTCTCTTCTCCACCTCTTTTATGTCCCCATCCTCTGTCGCTTCAAAATATTCCTCTCCGAATTCTGCCAATTTCCCACTTTTTTATTTATAATCGATTATATAAAATATAATTCTCAAAAAAAAAAAAAAAATTATTTTCAGAAAGGCCAAAGAATATTAGAAAATATCATTAAAAATTAGGAATTTTTTTTGTAAAATCTTATTTAAAAAATTTCTTAAATTAAAATTGTGATACTTTTGGAAAACAATATTTAGTGGTATCATATATAGATATAATGAAAATAAAGAAAATAACCTTGGAGGAAGTGGGCAAGTATGTCAAAGTTGGAGACAAGAAGAGAATGAAAGTCTTGTCCAGCCCAGACAGGACAGATAAAGATGGAGATAAGTACACAACTGGCTCCTCCTACCATAACTGTCGATAGTCTTTTATGCGCCAATTCCAATATCTCATCCTCTCTAAACCCCGACACCGATATCAGTGAGAATGTCAATATGAATATCAATATCCCATAATCATATCTCGCCTTTATCCGTGGGAAGAACCTCACAAATGTTGACAATGCAGCTGCACATATGAGTATTTTCTAGATTAAATATGAGTGTGCCTTAAGATCACAAGTTCGAATCACTTAGTCCCCGGCCTGAAGACAACTTTTTAGTAACTAAAAAAAAAACACATGAGTGTTAATAGTATTTACCTTGCACAAAGACAAATATTGCGAGAAGAATAGGTTCTATTGTTGAACCCGACAGACTTGCTAGATGATGAGCTCCAATTCCTAGTCCTCCAGCTACTAATGTTGCCACTGCTCTATTTATCCCTTTTCCAAGTGTGGCCCCTAAATACAAACCAAACCCAAGTTAAAACAAATAAGACCAAAATCTTCTTTATTCTTATTTTTTGTTTTGTTAACTTTAAGTTCTGGGCCGAAACCCGTACATCTCTGTGGGCCGGGCTTAAAACATGTTAAATCTCTCCAAATTGGAGAGTAGTCTTATGGGTGACCTTAAAGCTTTTGCCAATGATCATTTTCCAGTTGAGCTAACCCCACTTGGAAATCGTCTTTATTTAGTCACTAAAAACTAGATGAGTGTGGTTAGAAAACTGACCTACGGAGAATTCAAAGACAACAACAACGGTCATGACAGCCCACATTGCATTAACACCGAAGTTATCATAGAGAGGTTGGTAATAATAGAAAGAAGAGACCAAAGCAAGAGCAAGTCCAACTTTCAAAGCATGAACTACTCTTCTTGGATCTTCTTTTCCTACTCTTCTCGCTTCTTTCACTATCTCTTTCACTTTCTCCATTATACCTTCTGATGACCACTCAACTGTTTTTGATTCTCTATTTAGTATTAGAAAGATAACAAGAAGAAGAAGAAGAAGATGACATGTTGTTTTGTCTAGAAGTATCGATGTTATTTATAGGGAGCAAGAGAGACTATTATTTTGGACTTGCGAAATGTTATAATTAGTATTTTTAAAAACATTTAGTAGTGCGTTGTAACTTCGAACTTTGAGTGAGAGTAATACAAAATTGTAGAGACAGACAAGATAGTATATTAATTATTAATTACGGGAAGAAAGTACTTCCGTAACCAAATTTTACTTTGTTCCTTATTTTATCCGATTTTTAATTAACAGCCATTAAGTAGCAGCATGCTTTATTTTTCATTTCTTATTTTTTTTCTTAAAATTACCAATAAAAGTTCACGTCCTAAAGAAATTCTTCATATAAAAAATACATAGTGCTTTCCAACATTTGGTAGCTATTTTAAAAGTTGCTATGTGAAAAATTAAAACCAATATTAAAACCTAATTATTATTTTTTTTTTTTTTAATATATCACATATCGTTTTCTCTCTTCCAAAAGCTAATGGATATTCTGTCAATTTGCTCATCCACATATGGAACTCGGCGAAAGTCCCACATAAAATATTTCACCAACTTAAGACCTACCTTATATTCTTTGACTTATTTTCTAATTTGTGTGTAATGACTATGTCCACTAGTATTATCTTCTTCTTCTTCTTCTTCTTCTTTTTTTTTTTTATATAATTTAATGTAAACCGACATATGAATTGTGAGATTTATGTATTGTAAGAATTAGAAGAAAAAAAATGAAAAGAGAAGAATAAATATAAAATGAAAAAGGTAAAGAGAAGATAGGTAGAACACGGAAGTAGAGAGACGATGGTTCTATTTGCAAGTTGGCATCAACGTACGGAACCCACGACTCCAATCGTACATCAATGTATGTTTTTAATAATGTTATATATCTACAGGTCCGTGGCTGAGCAAAAAAAAGCTAATTCTTATTAAAAAAAAATCTTTTTTGTACTTTTTTTTTTATTACTTTTACAAATACATATATATAGTACCATCATCTTATTATCATAATATTATTTTTGTATACTAGATACATATTGAATTTCGTTTTATTTTGATAAATTTTAGTTTAGTTCAATATATAGGTTAGTACTATTTTGTATAAATTTAATTTAAAAGATTTCAAAAAATTAATATATTAATTAGTTTTCTAAGAATATATGCTTGGTTCTGATTTAACCTTACGATTTACTTTTTGGTTATGATTTGTTTTATTCGTTTTTTTTTTGACCGAACTTGTTTCTATAAATTGCATATTCTCATTTCTACTTTTTCTATAAATATAATTAGAGAAGAAAATTACTCATAACCAGGGCCTCTAGCATTTGGGCCTTCAGCCTCTCACTCTCATTTTTCAGTTGGATCCCACCAAACGAATTCCAAATTAACAAATTAGCATGACTGAAAACAAACACTTAAATAAAGATGTGACCTGGAGACAAAAAAAAAAAAAAAAAAAAAAAGAGGNGGGAAAAAAAAAAAAAAAAAAAAAAAAAGATGTGACCAAGAGATTAAAATTTTAATAATGCTATAGTATTATTTATTGAAAACATAAAATCTGAAATCCAATATATCACCAAAAAAAAAATAATAATAATAATAACGAATAGTCTAGTGAAAAGAATCATTTGCAATTTGTATGTAGATATGCTTCATCATGTTTATCAATGATTGAATCATCAACAATATTTATGGAGACATGATGAAATGAATCTACTGAACTCTCTCCACACGATGACTGATCCTCATTGTCTGATGATGTATCTACATCATGTAAGATATTGACAATATGATCATCATGATCAAGCGATTTGAGTGACATGGCACGAGCAATGCGTCTAGAACCCGACTTCTCGAGTAACACGGTCGGTTTCATCTTGTTCTTAAATCTTGCAGCGAATGCAAGATCTTGTACGGATTCTGAGATTTTCTTGGTTAGACTAACAATATCGATGAGTAGTGAGAATGTCGTCATCAGTGAAATCATGTGTAGAGGCTCAACATCGTTCAAGATGCCTGATTTAACTAAAGAAGAAAGAACTTTGGAGGCAGATTGTGAGTTAAAGACATGGAGGTCACAAGAAGACGTTGTTGTCATTTTCTGTAACGAAATTGACAATTCTTTCATAGCATTTCCAGACTCTGAGCTCATTCCTCTTAATGGTTCTTCTACTTTCTTTTTTATGTCCATTGGGATCTAATAGATAACAAAAGGATTGGAAGAAACTTATATACACTAAAAATGTTTATGTCAATAAATTATGTGTTTACAATAGTGATTTTATATACATGTAGAATATATATTTTAATGGAAAAAGCAATTAATATATACCTGAAAATCCGAGTTGATGTATGAATTTAAGGCATCAATCCGGTAGGCACACTGACGGAGTAATGCAAAGACGGCGAGGTATTGTTTCCATGGATGTCTGAATCTAAATTGGCCGTGACAAGGTTCCCATTTTGCGAAATTAGCCTAATTTTTAAATACAATTTAACAAATATTAACACACACAAAAAAAAATTTCAATCAAAATGTTAGAGAAAGAGAGTAATACACACCAAAGTTTCTTCATTGCTTTTTGAGTTGAGAACACTTTTATATCTTTCAAGATTACTTCTCCTCAGTCCTCATGATGTCTCCATCCTTTTTCGTTTCAAAATATTCATCCCCAAATTCTGCCAAGTTCCCACTTTCTTAATTCATTATCGATTATATTAAAGATAAGTCTAAAAAAATACCACAAAAAAATTTCGAAAATATCCTATAATTTAGGACTTTTTTAAGAAACTATACTAGGAAATTAATGAGTAATGACAATAAAAAAAAAATATATATATATATAAAAACGTAAATAACCTTGGAGAAAGTGGGAGAGTGTATCAAAGTTGGAGACAAGGAGAGAATGAAGATCTTGTCCAGCCCAGACAGGACAAACAAAGATAGAGATAAGTATGCAACTGAATCCTCCTATCATCACTGTCGATAATCTGCTTTGCACCAAATCTAATATCTCTTCGTTTTTAAACCCCGACAACGATATCAATGCGAATGTCAATATGAATATCAATACCCCATAATCGTATCTTGCCTTTATTCGTGGGAAGAACCTCACAAACGTCGACAACGCAGCTGTACACATAATAATATTACCATTACACTTGTTGTTTTATATATAATATTAGGACCAAGCCTGAAACTTTTGGTAATCTAATTATTTAATGATGATAGGGTTTAAGTACCTTGTATAAAGACAAAGACGACCAAAAGAATAGGTTCAACTGTTGGACCCCACAAACTTGCTAAGTGATGAGCTCCAATTCCTAGTCCTCCTGCTACTACTGTTGCCGCTGCTCTGTTTAGTCCTTTCCCAAGTGTGGCCCCTAAACACATACCAAATACCCATTTTTTCAAATTAACATGAAATTAGCTGATGGTATATATTAATAAACGTGACGAACCTACAGAGAACTCAAAGACAACAACGACGGTCATGATAGCCCACATTGCATTGATACCAAAGTAATCAGTGAAAGGACCAAAAGGTTGGTAATAATAGAAAGATGAGACCAAAACAAGAGCAAGTCCCACTTTCAAAGCATGAACTATTCTTCTTGGATCTTCGTTTCCTACTCTCTTTCCTTCTCTCATTATCTCTTTTATTCTCTCCATATATGACACCCTTTATTTCACCACTCTGCTCTCAGCTATTCTTAAGTCTATATCTTTTGAGAAAGATGACTACTTGTTTTGTGTTGCTATGGATCGTTGTTATTTATATAAGCCAAGAAAGACTCTTGTTTACGACCCATAATAATGTTATGTTATCATATATTAAAAAAATAGCAATTGGTGCGTTGCATTTTAAAGAAAATGATAATATAATATAATTAAATAGCTAGATCGAACCTGGTCCAGATGGTTGAGTACTAGTTAAGCCCCCTATGAGTCAGAGTAATGCGTTTATTTTAATATTACTAGTTTTGTCGTCCTAGATTAGTTATTTAACTCTCATATCACAAAGTGAATCATATCATATGCTAGAAGATCATTTAAATATATAAGAGAATATACATCCATATGTAATTGTACATTTCTTGTCAAAACATTCTACGGTTTAAAATAGCAGTAACAATATGTATATATATATATATCTAACATGAGCCCAAAGATAAAAATAAATAAATTAACATGAGTGATAAATATAAAAAAATTATGAATCTTGTCGTCGTCTCTATTCTATATTTTCTGCAAACTATGGAGACATCTTGACGAATCCGATATGATCAAAATATTATTGTTTAAAATAAATTATAACTTCACAAAAGACTTGGATATTATTAAGAAATTCAGCTTATAATTTAAAATTTAGGTTGTATTGTTAAATGAAGGTTCCTTGCCGCGTGACTCGTTTCTCTCACAATTAAATGCAACCGGTGACATGTTGATTTTCAGATAAATGATCTCAATTTTCATATGATTGCTATATATAAAACTATAGAAAATAACAATTTTTTTATAAAAGATCATTTTTGTGTTTGTTTATTTCTATCAGTACGAAAAGTCCAGCTTATGAGTCGTTTTATAAGCACATTACGAATTAATCAAAAAGTATGAGAAGCCCAATGAGATTAGTTCTATGAAAAGCCCAATTAAATTCCTTTATAAGCCCATAAGCTCAATTAGCAATCTTTTATAATATGCCGAGTCAAAACAAGGCAGTTTCCGACACCAACCTCATGGAACATCCTCGTCCAATATCATTGGTCCTGCCAAGTCTGGCCGACCATCCTAGTCTTGTTTTAGGCCTTCTTGACGGTAATTTTGAGGACCTCGGAGATCTGCTCCTCCGTGCTTCCAGTCTTATGTCCAATTTAAACCACGACTGTTCTGATATAAACGACCGTCTTCTTCACCTCCGGATGGATTTGACGAAACATGCCGTCTCCTGGATTACCACGTCGTTCTCCGCTAAGCTTTCACTCGATGCGTTGAGATTGAACCTTGAGAATCTCAGTCTCCGTTAGTTTAAAAATAACCCCCTCGTGTTTTATTTAGTGATGAGGATATTCTGATTGTCTCCAATTTCATTGTAGCTGTGAGTCGTACGGATGCTGTCGGAAAGCAAATGAATTGGGAGTTACCGCAACTTGTAGATGAACTCTGTCGAATACAGAACAGGCGCAGATATTTTGGTGAGTTGGGTTTGATTCCTGGGCTTGAGCATCTAGAGCTGAGCTAATAAAAAGATTCAATTTTTCAGTGATCGCCTTGAAGTTGGAAAGTCTAGTTGGTGATCTTGAAGATTCAGTTTTTCATCCTATGAGTAACAAAAAAGGAAGTACGCTTCAAGTAAAGCTTTCGAATTTCACTAATTACATGAAGTCTTGAATGCTAAATATGAAGATTAAACTTTTATCTTTAAATGTAGGATCTTGCACTGAAGCACGAGAGGTTTAGTCATGCCATTAAGACCATGAATGAGATTGAACTAATTCTTGGTGATGTTACAAGGAATCACTCACAGTGGCGCCGCCTCATAGATTCTGTTGATAGTAGGGTGGATAAAATTTTATCCTTTTTACGCCCACAAATTCTTGCAGAGCACCGAGCTTTTCTCTCATCTCTTGGCTGGCCACCAAAACTAGCAACATCCAAAGTCTACCATGGAGAGGTTGCTAGTATCCCTAATCCTCTAGTCTTGATGCAAGAAGATCAAAAGGAGTCTTATTCCCAAAGCTTTCTGCTTCTCTGTGGTTTGCAGCAACTTAATACTCAAAAGGAAAAACGGAAGAAGCTTAATATCCCCAAAGAAAACAATGTTGGACTCTGGGCAACCGATGAACTGGTAATACCGGTTGCATCTCGAATGGAGTATCATTTCACAAAATGGGCTGAACAACCTGAGTTTATATTTGCTCTTGTCTATAAAGTTACAAGAGACTTTGCTGATGGTGTGGATGATTTCTTCCAGCCTTTGATTGACAAAGCTATGTTAGTTAGCTGTAGTGCTAAAGAAGCTTGGGTTTCAGCTATGGTTCACATGCTATCCTGTTTCTTAGAGGAAAAGGTTTTTCCTAGGCTTATAGATAGTTTACTGGAGAAGCACATGAAATCTGAAGTTGTTTCGTCTTGGTTCCATCTAGTCGATCAGATGGTTACATTTGATAAACAAATGCAGTCATTTGTTAATTCAGACACTTGTCTTAGCTCTTCGACAGAGTTTTCTCAAGGTTTGTCGGTAATGGGACTTTTTTGTAAGAAACCCGAATGGCTCAAGATCTGGGGGAAGATTGAGCTAAAGGATGGTTATAGAAAAATGAAAGAGGATGTCAAGAATGAGAAAGCTTGGATAGTTGATAGTGATAGAACTAGACTTTGTAATGAATCCGAGTCACGGTCTTCAAAGTATGTTCTATCTACAAGAGAAGATTATAAAGCGCCATTTGTAACAGACTCTTTTCTTAATAGGACATGGACATTGATAGACCGAGGTCTATCTCTACCTGCAATTCTGCCAAGGATCCAATTTGTAAGAGCTACTGCCACCAAATTTCTCTGGTATATATTCAAAATTCTGTTACTGAAAAAGAAGACTGATCTCTCCCACTATAATTCATTTGAAGATAAACTGATACAAGCCTGTGGACCGGTTAATGCCTCTCGGTATCTTGAATCGAAGCTACGAGAATGGAGTGATGATTTGGCTCTTGTAGAGATGTGGGCTGCAGAAACCAGTGTCAAACCTGAAGTTTCCTGCCAAGGCTGCTTCTTTGGGGAAGAACTTAAAAGCCTTGTTGACATGGAAACCAATTGGCTTATGGAGATTATAACAATGTGTCTCCACCAATTCGACGATCTTTACAGTCTCAGCAATGAGGTTTCATGGGAGGAAGACGTCATTACTGATTCCAGCGATTTAACAATGTCCCATGGTGTTGCAGAAGCATTGGACAGTTTAAGACGACATCTTTGTGTTCTTCAGCTAAAGATGAACGCTAAGGACTTCTTGGACTTGTGGAGAAATCTAGCTGAAGGGCTTGACCATTATGTTTGTTGTAAATTCTTCTCAGAAGAAACTGATTTACAGAGAAAAAAGATTGATAGGTTTGAGGCACTTCTCATGGTGTTTCAACCTTATTGTGTTCGTCCTGGTGCATTTTTCCCACGTGTGAGAGAGATACTTAGGCTGTTAAGGATGTGTGAGGAAGAAAAGACACGACTGAGAGGAGCTCTAAGACGAAATAGAAACAGTTGTTTAAGTTTGTTCGGTATATCTAACTTGTCTGCTCAACTTGTGGAACAGTTTTGTAATTACTAGTCATCAATGACACTTTGTAAAACAGCATCAACATTTCCTTAAATCTTTTTTGTCTACTTGGGTGAGATATAAAAAATAATAATAATAAATATATATATATATATATATATATATATATATA
>OVAW01000797.1:0-11880 GCA_900406365.1 Heliophila coronopifolia | reverse complement strand
GATAACTTAGGAACTAGGCTTGGTGACAGGGCCCCTTTAATATCANTCGCAAGCTAGCTTGGACATCCAAATAGCTTAGCTTAACGTTTAGTTTTAAATCGCCTTCCCCGTGTTCGATAACCCTGCTACAATCGACAACCCTACACTTGGGGATATTCGACAGGGAAAGCTTGGTGCGGCTCCCTTGTGGGCCGCGCAAGTGGATTGCCTAAATCCGCCCCATCAGTTTGTTTAAATTACAGAAAATATCATACAATTAACTATAATTTTTATAGATATTATTCTGGATTATTATAATGTAAATTTAAAATTTTATAGAAAACTAATAATTTTTTTCTATAAATAAAATTTTGACAAAAAAAGAATAATATTATTATTTGTCTGATTGCGTATCACATTTATTTTTTTACTTAAAAGTATGTTTAAATTTACAGAAAATATCATACAATAAACTTTAATTTTTATAGATATTATATTGGATTATCTAAATGTAAATTTAATATTTTATAGAAAACTAATAATAATTTTCTTTTAAGTTTTTTGTCCATTTTTATCGAATTCTAAACTATCCAAATGAAAAAAAAGTTGTAAAATATTAATATTTGTAATGTTGAAAATAAAGAAGAAACAAAAAAAAAGACAGTAGTACTACAATCTACAAACGTGAGTTTTTACCATTTTTTCTCACATGTCTTTTTTTTAATTGATTTTTTTTTACTTTAATATGCTATGGAAATATATTAAAAAATTATATATTTGCTATTTTTATTCAGTCTTAAACTATGACTTTTATAGATATTATATTGAATTATATAAATGTAAATTTAATATTTTATAGAAAACTAATAATTTTTTTTTAAATATGTATTTTACATACTGCAAATAGTTTTAAATGAAAATATGGAATTATAGTAATATTTAAAAAATGATAAAGAAAATGTATATTAACCCATCCCATCTCCGTCACTTCTGTCCTAAGCCCGTAATATTTGATTGTCCGAATCTCTAATCAACCCACCTCTTCCCTTACCAATCTAAGTCTTTTTGAAGTGAACTTGTTAATACTTTTAAATATATCTTTGAGGTAACTTTTACTGAAATCAAAAGAGACATAGTAGCCAATATATTTTAAAGAACGGATTAAGAGATTATCTCAAGGAAATATTCAAAGATATTAATACGCACACTACAAAAAGACGGTATGTAGAGTGTGGAAAGTTTATGCGTAGTCTACGTTCCTTCTTTTTGAAGTGTACTTGTTAATACTTTTAAATATATCTTTGAGGTAACTTTTACTGAAATCAAAAGAGACATTGTTGCCAATATTTTTTAAAGAACGAAAAAACATTATGACTCTTCCCAAAATAGTTTTCTATGATTCATTTCTCACCAAGATATATAACGTTTTCCTTGCCACTCATTAAAAACATCTCATATGAAAAAGACAGTTGATTTACATCATTGAAACATTTTATAGGTAACTGTTCAAAAGTGATACAGTTTACTAAGACTCAAACTCTTAGAGAGAGAAAGAAAAAGAAGAGTAAGAGAATGTGTTTTTTGATGTTTTGATTTATTTATAGGCTGACAAAAACGAAGGAGCGATCAACATTTATGGTGTTTTGATTATTGTTTTACAAATAATATTTATTTGATTTTATTTCTCTTCTTTTACAGCATATATATTTCCAAATATTTCTTTATCATTAATATGTTTTATGATTTTAAGTTGTATTTTTTTAATTGTATTATAACAAATAAGCTTTTCATAAAATGTTTTTAATTATTTTGTAGATGGTAAAAAAATTATTGTGATTTTAGTAAAAATATTTTGTGCTCTTTGGATTTAATATTACTTTTAATTAATATATTTTAATTATTATATGCAAATAACATTATACATAATTTCTAGTAATTCATAGAAACTAATTAATATTAACTAATGGTTTAAAAAAATCACGGGAATTAAACCATCGAAGGATATCAAAAATTGATACTCTTGAACTTTTTGGAGAAAAGGATATCAACAAAGATGAATGCTTGGAAGAACAGATATCACTCTCAATGAGGTAAGCAAATTTTAATTAAAGTTGTGGCTCTAGCTCTTCCCACCTATACTATGTCCTGCTTTAAGCTCCCAAAGCATGTGATACGTAGAGTTACTTCCTTGATAGCTAGTTTTTGGTGGAAGAATCAAGATACAGCCAAGGGAATTCGTTGGTCTGCTTGGAGTAATTTGACAAAGCACAAAAAAGACGGTGGACTTGGTTTCAGAGATGTCGAAGGATTTAATCATGCTCTACTTCGCAAACAACTTTGGAGAATGGCAAATAACCCTTCTTCTTTGCTAGCTACAGTCCTCAAGAGTAGATAAGGTAGGCATTCGGCCTTCATATGCATGGAGAAGTATTCAAGGGACCCAAGGACTCCTAAAAAAAGTAATGATGAGAATCTTTGGAGATGGAAAAGATATTGAAGTCTTGAAGGAATGATCCATCTGGAAAGTTAAAGCACCACCGAAACTACATCATTTCTTGTGGCGTTGTCTCTCGGGCAGTCTCTCTGTGGGTGAACATCTGGCAGCTAAGAAAATCATCAAAGACCCAGCTTGCCGTAGATGTGGAGTGGATTCAGAAACAATAAACCATGTTCTCTTGGAATGTGGTGTAGGACCGCTACAATCGGGATATGAATATTGCGGAACAGAAACAAATAAAAACAAATACTAAAGGAAAGAAACGCTGAGTCGAGATTAAAATATCTTTCCTTAACTCAATAAATCGCCCGTTAGTGTTACGGTTTACATGCGATTCTCAAGTCTCAGGATACAACCGCGGCTAGACTTTTTCTCTAAGCACTAGAAACTGAATCTACGAACTTACAATGATACGATACACTCCCGAGACGGACTGCGAAGGATTGCACTTTTGTGAAGAGATATCTTTCATTTTCCATATTACAATCTACTCATCAAATGAGTTATGAATGATGCCTATTTATAAAGCAAGAAAGTGGTTATTTTAAATCTGAACGGGTGTGAATTCACGCATCCTTTGGCTTACATACTCATTCATTGGCACCCGTTGGCACACGTACCCATTCAATAGCTCCCGTTGGCATGTTCGCACCCGTTGGTGGAATCCATTCGTTGCCGTTTCATTTCTCATTCACATTTTAACATCAATTTTTAATCTAGTAAAAATTGGGTTCCAACAATCCCCCACATGAATAGAAATGACACTAAACATATGACGACTCTAAAACTATAAAACTCGATAGACTCTTTGACTAGACTATATAGACTAGACCTTATAGAATAGACCTTATAGACTAGACAGAAGGACTTTTCAAGAGTATATGCGAAAACTGACTGCATTTGAGATGGTAACATTTTTTCAGTTTTGAACCACTCATAGTTAATATCTGTCGGATTTACTCGCCAGGAAGTGGACATGATGCCTTGAACCTTCCGAACTTTGGTGTAAACCGATACAACAGAGATAACACAGCTTCATTTCCTCGTATCAAGAAGTTCTCTTGTTGAGTTCATTTTGGTCTTGAACTTATCTGGTAGTCATGAGTGAACTTGGAGAGTATAGCCTTTCCTTCATTCTCCTAGAAACGACCGCATTTCACACTCACTAGGTGGTCTGCCATAAATTTTTCTTACACAACCTGAAATGATCAGTGTTGTAAATGTTATGGAACCATTAAAAGCTATTGCTTATCCTTATACACATTGCACTGTGTATCATCCTAGGAACTGAGTATAGACATAAGTCTAACAGCGCTTTAGCCGATTCAGTTTGACTTAGTTTTCCCTTTGAACCTACATCTTGGGATCTCTAGTCACGTAAGTGGGGTTACCATCAAACCTCCTCGTATTTCATAGGCTTTAACTCATTCCTCTTGATGATTTTACAACATGATCTCGTGACCAACCTTTAACTATTGGTACCTAGGTTGTCATCCAAATTTGAGATCAATTGTCTAATGGATTACATCACCATCTTCGCAAGATTTGATTGACCATTATATATGAAACTTAGTGTCCGACCTATAGTCCATTGACTATCACGGTGTACACATTATGTCGACACTTATTTCTCTCATATTGATATATCTTCCAATAATTTTGAAGTCATTTTGCTTCCTCTATTGCTTTCTCTAAAGTTATAAGCTCAGATTCCATGGTTAATCTGGTCACTAGAGTTTGTTTGGAAGATTTTTTAGTAGTTGGCTACACAACATGTTTGCTATGCACCCCCACACTTCATGGTATTTATAAGAATATATTTTACCGTTTCAAAGTTCATGTGGCGACTTAGCCAAACTTATAGAATCTTGTTTAGGATTTTTGATGTGGTAAGCAACGCTTCCCCCCGTATTTTCTGAGATAACTCAAATCCCACAACAACACATTCTTTATACGGATATTAAATACCATAATCTTTGGTTGAACCTTTTTCAAAACCAAAATTCTCTCGTATATCACGGTTCTATCCAACCAAATCGATTTTGGAAACAACAATACACATGTTTGTTTCTATCGCATTGATTTGAGATTCATATTATTTTTAGCGGTAGTCATTCTACTACGGCATTTGCCAGGTTCTTTAACTCTCTCTCTCCAAAATTAATGTCCACTCAATCGAGAAGTATTAGACTAATAGAAATTATTTTCTCTTCGGTTTTATGCGAAAAAACAATTATCAACAATTGAAAATGCACTCAAATCGCGGACGCTATATGAGAATAAATATTTTTCTGGATTTTAAAATATATTTTTTTTCTCATCTGCATTACCAAGTTCCGAAAAGATTATTAAAAATTTGGAATTTATAACCGAGATTGTAGACAATCTGGAAAACCAGAGACCAAAAAACGTGTTCGCAATTCGTGTAAACCGTTATATCTCATGGGCTAAAATTAGCATTCACAAACCATCTTTGTAAAATGTTTAAAACGATTAGGAATCCTCAAATAACTCACAAAATCCGTTTAAAACATTTATAAAATAATATTAATCAATTTGTAAAAACCGTACTGATCACGTTTTGATAAAGCCCAGAAAAAAAAAACATCCAAACAAGCATTTTTTTTAATAGAAGCATGCTTTCCTTAACATACGTGTCTAAAATGCGGGGGTAATGATTTCAATCACAATTTCAAAACTATAAATTTAAAACTTATCTATCAATCAGAAAGCATGAAAAAAAAACCAGAAACATGCAAAACCAAGATGCAGAGATGATTCTCAAGAGAAAACACGGTTATAATCATGTGAGTATTAACCAATCACATATGAGCAATAGTTTACGTACCTTTCCGATCGACAACGGCGTCAAGTGACGATCGAAACGATCCTATCAGCGTAAGACTTTGTGATCAACAAATGAAAAAGCCTTTTTTTTTTTCAAAAACATAGACCGAAACTTTTGCATACAATTTATATGCAATATAATAGTGCAAGATGAATCTTATTATCATGCATTATTCACTAAAATGAACATGGAACAAAAAATTTAAATTCGAACTTGATCTAAAAACCGAAAACAAATCACCCAAACATGGAAAGACTTATGAAAACGATATTCAAAACCATATAACCATGCAATCCATGCCAATAATAAAAAACAGTTCTACTTTCGAATAGTACCAAACCGAATGATGATGATCTTATAAAGAAAACAAATGTTCAAAAGACCATGAAAGTAATTTCATGTAAAAAATTATTTGCGTACCTTTAGCCATGCGAATATGAAATAACGTATTTCCGATCGACATCGGCTTCACGTGACGTTTCACTTAGAACTTCCACCGTAAGAATTTAATCAATTTTAAATATTGATAAAAAATTCACCCACCATCCAAAGACGATCAGATAAAACAATTTAACAATTGAATAACATAATGCAATATCGATTTATTAAAACAATAAATACGAAAGTCAAAACCATGAATTCCAAACCCATATTTTTATTCAAGCGAATCTTTTTTTTTTTCCGAGAAATTGCAAACGTACGTGGATACTATTAAACATGCTATTCAAAAACATATTTTTATGCACCTGATTTTGTAAACCCATGCACCAATCAAAAAACGTTTGATTCTATTATCCAAAAAACTATGCAACATTTTATTACTAGTAACATGCAAGCAATTCTCAAACGTTTTCAGTTATGAAGCCATGCATGCAATTTTTTTTTTTGTAAAAAAAAAAGAATTTATCAGAAATTTTCAAAAACTTATATATCTGATAATACAAAAAAAAAAGAATTTGAAATCATGCGATTTCCAAAAAAAAAAACGATTTAAACAGATGGTTTTAAACGGCGCACAATATTCAATCCGAAAATAGCAATGACTAGAGCGGGTTTATTGAGTTAATTCCAAATAAATAATAGACAAAAAATAACGCAACAGGTACAAAGAATCTTGAATCTTTAATTAAATATAAGACGTTGATAAAAAAAAAAGATTTAAAGCAAATTAAAGTTCGGGATGGTAACGAAAATTCTCGAAATTTCTTTGACTTTGTTATTTGATAATTAAATTTTTCAAAACTAAAAAAGCTATTATAATTTATCTAATATCAATCAAAATATTATTAAAAGAAAATAAACTAAAATAATAGATAAACAATAACAAATATTAATATTTAGCATAGGGCAAGAAAATTTTTTAAAGAGTGTGCGGTACTTATTGATAATTGGGAAAAAATCTGTTTAATACCCCCAATTCATCAAAAATTGCCTAAAAACTACACAAACTATTTTTGCGTCCTAAAAAATACACTAACCCGATTTTTTGTTGGAAAAATACACAAACTATTCAAATATGAAATCCGTATTAACGGAATTAACATCCGTTTTAACGGCTGGCGATTCGTTTAACGCTGTGGATTTCAACGGCGAGGAGAGGGAAATTAAACGGATCACTCCACAAGACACCGCGGATTTTAGTCCGGCGGTTTCTCAATCAAGTGAGTTTTTAGCCGTCGCGTCCTATGGATCTCGATCTTGGGACGGTGAATTTCCCTAAATAAACACGGGTATTACTGTTTTCAAAGCGGATGAGTCTGAGATCCACCGCGTTAAACGAATCGCTGTCAAAACGGATATTAACTCCGTTAACACGGATTTCAGATTTGAATAGTTTGTGTATTTTTCCAACAAAAAATCGGGTTGGTGTATTTTTTAGGACGCAAAAACAGTTGGTGTAGTTTTTAGGAAAATTTTGATGAATTGAGGTATTAAACAGGTTTTTTTCCTTGATAATTTTATTAAAATTATTGATATAATTAAATTTTTAGCCTAAAAAAAATAATAGTGTAAGGTTCATACCTCACCCCACTCCTGTTACATCCGCCCCTAATATTTATATATTATTATTTGGACATTATTATATAACCATGAAAACTGAAATAAAACCTAAATGCACTCTTAAACATAATAGTTTATAAAATTTCTAACTATTTTAAGTCTCATGGTGAGACTTATTGGTAGATGAATTTTTTATATATATACTTTGAGATTTTATTGTTTTGGTTTACTTACAACCATCATTCATCCCTTGTGTTATTTATTTGACAACTTATAAATGTTTATTCAAAATCATAGCGTTCTTTGATTCTGTTCGCACTTATTTGATACTTTCATCTGACGTATATGATAGATTTTCACTGGCAAATCATTGGTATTAGAACATCCTCCGACTGTTATTGAAAACCTACGCAGTGAGAAGAGTTCAAAGAAGTCCTCAAGAGCGGAGACTGAACACCAAATGCAAGAGGAAATAGCAAAATCAGGGGTCAGACAAGTGGATGAAACAAATACATGTATTTAATAAGCACAAGTACAATTTCAAAATTTACCTCTGATTTTTTTTTTTTTTTTTGGAGATGACTTCAAACCAATAAAAAGGTGATATTTTATGTTTCCAATTTTTTTTAAAAATTAATATTTATTTACTAGTAATTTTGTTAAATATGTTCAAATTAAGCTTCCTTTCATTAAGAACTAGGTAATTTTCCGCGATGCACACATTTAATTTTATTCAAATTAAGATTATTTTAATAAGAATATTAAAAAAAAAAAAATCGCATTAACCCTCTATAACTGTAGGCATGGCACGCATAGACTAATCTACTTAAAAAAGGTGTGGCACGGCCCAACTCTCTTTTCAATCGTTTAATTTAACTAATGTATTATATATATATATATAATTTAATTAAATAGGTAAAAGTGTTTCATGCTGAATTTTATAATTTACCGTAACAGAAAGAAATCCTATATTTTTTCTAATTTCCTTTATTCTCTCACAATTTATATAACAAAACAATGGTGATTTCTTTGTTTTTTTTTTCAATTCATTATTTATTTAACTACATTATATTTTTGCTGTTAAATTATATAAATGTGCTTCATATTAAATGTATTTTTGGATTTGCCGACGGCGGGTCACTGCACTGGAGAAGATTTTGGATTATTTATCTTTGGAGAATCTTCAAATTGAAATCTTCCTAACGTTTCCGCGTGCGGTGGTAAATTAGAACAAAGTTAAATAAAATAAAAAGGTTATGAGTACAAGTTACATTTTCGATGTTTGAATACGCCGTCTAAGTAGAATGTTAGTTCGGCAACATTTCAACCCAGAAAATTTAAAAGATTCAAATATAAAATAATGCTTAAAACATTATAAAATTATATAAGAAAGTACTATTGAGATCATAAGCTACCAATATAATAAGGCTTCTCAAAGATTTTTAAGATTATTCACAACCATACATTTTAATTTCAGTTCGAAAAATAAACCATAAAAACTAGTTCTTTTAATACTATCGGAAAAGAAGAGTTGGTGCCACCAAAGCTTGCCGACCAATTCTACATTTGACCAAAATCTTTTATACGTTTTTCTCTTCATAGATGACAAGGGTGAATTTTTGTTTTATTTTAGAATTTTATATTTAATAAAACTTCATAATTTTGATGTTTATTTTATACCGCTTTTGAAAATTCCAGTTCGATCGGCAAAAGAAAGGACAGGTTTGAAGCTAATTTGTATTTGGTTTGATGTCTGATTTTCTCTGACATCTGTTCTGCATGGTTCTATTAGAGGCTATAATTGGTTTAAGCCGGTTTGGAGTGGTTTAGTGAAGTTTTAGTTCGGTTATCTTAACCATTAGGCTCTGTATATATAGAATCTTAGGTTCTCATCTTTTAGATAAGATGAATGTAATTTTCCAGATTTTTTTTTGTAATATGGTATCAGAGCCATCATAAAACTGGCGATACATTCATCCATCTTTTCTTTTTGATTTTCATCGACGTGGTCGGTCCGGGATAAAATCATGCCTAAAGCGAACAAAAAATTTTTATTTGTAAAATACTATTTTTCTTTTCAATAAAAATATTAACAAAACTACATTTAAAAAAAAATCCATATGATTTCAAAAATATCATCTAATTGCATTTCTTTCCTCCAAAATCATTTAGAAACTTGCAATAATCAATTTTTCAGATATCATTTCTCTACTCATTAATAAACGACTAATATTAATTTACTTAGTGATAAAAAAAATATTATGAATTAAAAAAAAATCAATTTGCTATGGATAATTTTTGTAAATTTGATGCACTCAAAATACTTAAACTTATCTTGCTGCCAGGTATGTTCATCGATTTTGTTTTCTGATCTTAAGTGATCTTCATTTCCTGGCGGTTCACTTCTTGCCCGACTTTCATCTTTGGGAAAGTTGAAGTTCGGCAGACAAACTAAAAATAGAAAACGAAATTGTCAAGATATTCAAATTTCTTTGGGAATCATCAATTTTTTATAATGTTTTAAGAACATCTCATCCTTTTTAATGATTTTTGGCAAACAATAATGTATTTAGAATGATGTATCCATTTTTTTCGTTGATTCGCCACTGATTGGAATGGACTTAACAATGCTCGGAAAAAAGCTAATGAATAAAATGAATCTATGACTCTCAAAAATTTTGTGTCTTCCGGGTTTGAGATTGAATAGTCTAGGGTGGAGTATAAATTTATATATATATATATATACAAAATTAAAACAAAAAGAAGAAAAAAAAATTAATTTTTTGTTTGATTGTACACCAAATTTTATTTTCATTTTTTAAAAAACATTTACCAAAAAATTATGAAACGCAATTAAATTTTAAATATTATACAGATAAACGAAAAATTAAATATTTTTAAACTAATAAAAATTATAAAAGATATATTTACACGTTTTAATTCCACCAAAAATTAAGCAAATGAAAAAAAGCATGTTAAATTTTAATATTTGTAAATATTGGAAAAAGACATTGTTACAAATGTGAATTTTCTACTTTAATCAATTTTGGAAAACTAATAAAAACTAAAAGAGTATATATTTGTCATCTTTGTTCATCTTAAATTAAGCCAGTTAAATAAAGAAGAAAAAAAGTTTTAATAATTTATTATTATCGGTAAATTTAGAAAAAAAAAATGTAGTCACAAGATACTGGTTTAATAAGTTAACCTAATACCGTTGACAAAAAAAAAAAAAGTTAACCTAATATTTGACATTTTCATTAATATATATTTTTACTAATAATAAATTTTATTAAAAGTTTTTAGCAAAATATTAGTACTATAATAAAACATTAGAAAACACAGACAAATCATTAGCAATATAAGCAAAATATAAGGAAATGTCAAGCAACATATTAGCATTATAGAATATAAGAAAACATTAGCAAAATTAATGAATCAAATATATGAATATATGGGTAGATGGAGAATTAAATTTACCTGAACCAATTTCGTTATAAAAAGTGAAAAATATTTGAAACAACAAAATCTTAAGGTTCGAGTAGCACTGATTAACTGAAAATTTGTTATAATTTATGTCGGAAACTTTTGAATATGTTGAGTAAACTTGTTCATAAAATATCTTTTAAAAGTTGCATGCATTTGTTGTTCTGCAAAATCCGAAATAAAATCAAGTTATATGTTAGTACTTGATTCAATTTAAATAAATGTCAAAAAATAATTTTTTTTTTGGCAAATAGCTATTTCATAATTATTATCATATGTGGTGATGGTTGATTTTGAAGATTTGTAGAATCTGGAATCAATTTAAATAACAAAGAGATGGAGAAGAAATAAAAACTACCTAATTCTATAGAAATGTATCTAGTTTAATACATAATAACTTTTCATTTTTTTCATTTACAGATTCTACTCGTAGACTTATCAATCTATTCGTATTTAGAAAATATTACTAAAAATGAATCAGTTAAAATTTTAAATATGTAAATTCACTATACATTTGGTTGTCGTAAATCTTGTGGTTTTTTATATTTTTTTTTTGTACGATAATATTTGTTTTCGTAGTTACATTTTTTTTTATATTAATTGGTTATACAATATTTTACTATGTAGACAAAATCTATGTTACTCTTAATACTTGAACTCTCTTCTCAAGAATTTGTGTGTCATTATTGTCCGAACAGGGAAAGGAAGACTTACCAACACAAAATTCTTCTTCAAAATGCTTTTAAAGTTAGAAAACGCAACAAAAGAAGCTAAGTACAAAGGATATAGCTAGTCACCTTGCTCTTGTTCAATACCTCAGACAAGAGCATGCCGGTAGTGTTATTTTGTAAACTTTACACTATCTAGTCTAGTCTAGTATATATTAAAAGGGAAGTTTTTTACAAAACAAACCTTAATTGTGTAAATATTTACTTCATATGCCATTAAAAATTAAAAACTCTAGAAGGACAAATTAGTAATTATAATTTTAGTATTTCATAACATTAGTTTTTTAACGAGAAAATGTTAAAATTATGGTGTCATTACATTAATGATAACATTAATTAGT
>OVAW01000794.1:0-14181 GCA_900406365.1 Heliophila coronopifolia | reverse complement strand
ATGGCGGTCGGGCGGTCCGCCCGCCCGTTTGACACCTCTACCTGCTTTGCATTCTTTATGTATTATTAACCGCCAGCTTTTCCTTGTCCTTTATCTTCTTCCATTTATTTGCAAACCAATTATAATTAATAATATTTTGAAAATAAATTATTAGATTATAGTAATTAATCTAGTAATTTTACAAGAAAAAATATATAAATATGAAGTTTTTATTCTATTTAAAAGGATTAAGGAATTTAAATTTTAAATTATTAAACAAGTACACAATCAGATAAATTAAATAACATATGTCCTGAATAAAGTAGTAATTATAATTTTGAGAAGTGGATAATTATAATTTTTCCATTATCCTTTTCTAATAAGAAATATTCAACTATGTATAATGATATAGTATATTTAGTGAAAAATCAAATCTAAACTTTAGTTATTTTGAAAAGTTATAATTAAATTCCAAAAGATTAGACTTTGTTTCTTTATGCTCGAGAACAAATTAATATATGTTTTTTTTTTAAAGGCATTCAATTAAAATAAAATAACGGTTACAAGCTATGACTCGAAAGTCATACAGTATTATTTTTCCAAAGTTAAAAAAAAAAAATCAAAAGTTAACATGCATATGTTAAAGAAAATACGAAAAAGTCTAGGAAGACCACTTCGTAAAAATCATAAGAGGGTTAGCCGTATCTTCCACAACGACCTCCACGATTATGTTTACCTCGACGACATGAGGTAACAGATATCCCACTCATCTTCGTTGTATTTGAGAGTAGGTTGAACATGCATTTCTTGTAAGATGGAGTCACATGATCCACATCAGTATCAGACGACTCTGGGGTAATGATAGCCCCATCGTCTCTATCAACTGTCTCAAATACATTCGTCTCNTGTCTCAAATACATTCGTCTCAAATTAATATATGGGTCCTTGGTTGCAGTGACATCAAGACTGACGAGTTAAGAATTAATTTTTTTCGTCAACGACTTTCTGATTATATAGTGGCACAATACGTAATGTCGGGAGGAGGTTAAATAAAGGTCAAACATGGACTCCACATAAATGAACTTTTATATATATAGCCACAAAAATATCAACAAAAGGAACTTATGAAATAAGTTTTATAGATTTTAATTTTTATAGAACCAACATTTTTTTTTCGTTTATTTTATCCAATACACACATTCTAATAACTATCACTTCTTTTGTCTCCGGCAAGAATTGTTGTCTAACCAAAATTTATAAGACGAAGTTTGTGATACACGTAATGGAATTTTAAATTGTGTAGATAATAATAAATCCAAGCCATTTCAACATCTAGTAATAATTTTAGTATTAGGCTACGTAACGGAAAAATGAAAAGGTAATTTCAAATAATCTTTTCACTCATAAGCTTTAAATTAATTAATATATTTTAAACCTACAATATAGTATTCAACTAGATCGTTAATTTTATAAACAAATGTACATGTACCTATAATTGAAGAATTAAACATAAAATACAAAATAAAATATCGTAGAATCAAATTTATTTTTATACATAAATCAATTACTATTTTATACAAATTTTAAAATTTTTAATTTAAAATTTTTAAATGGTAAGCAAAGTTATTCAACACAGTTTTTTATTGAACAATACGATATTTTACTATCAACATATATATTTAAAATTTAAAATTATAATATAATATAATATAGTAAATTGGTACATTATTACCTATTGTTTAAGAAATTCGAGTTTTTTTTTATCATCCATATATATATATATATTTATATTTATATTTATATATTATAATATAGTCTAGTAAAAGAATTATTTTTAACCTATTTTCAAAATAATAATAAAATATTTTTGAGAGTGTACTTTTATGTTATATTGTAGGTAGTTTTATTATTATTATTATCCATAAATATGTCTATTTTATTTTAAACCATATTATAATTTTTAAAAGATATAAAAATATTTTTTTAATAAACACAACTTTTTTATCAAAGACTTAATATGACAGTTGAGTAGAATTAAAAGAGAAGTTGTATTTAGACATGTTTTAATATAAACACTAGACAAAACATAAGAGATCGGTTTATTCATATAAATAAATTCATAGCATGACCCAATCTTTTTTTTTTGTCAAATTCTTTTTTTGTCAAACAGTATGACCCGATCTAAAAACGTATAATATAGTAATAATTTTTGTAAGATTTTTGATCTATAATTTATATATATTTAAAAATAAAAATAAAAGAAATTTGTATTTGATTTAGAATCCTATTAGACCGCATTACTAACACGTGCTAAGATGGGAGTTTCGGTATCATTCGCTAGTGCATGCAAGTCTGGTGCGTTATGTCCTCTGCGAATCTCATCGCTGTTCTATAAATCTCGATCTAAAATTTTCTCTTATCTTCTTCAATTCACTTTGGCGGTTGGTACGGCAAGTAGAAGTTTCGCTTTTGACTAACTAGAGTCGAACCCTTCTTTATTTTGCTTTAGTCAAAATTTTTGTATGCAACTGGGCCTTGGGCCATGTTCTTTTTCCTTTATTTAAATAGTATACCCATTTACAAAAAAAAAAAAAAAAAAAAAAAAACCNTTAAAAAAAAAAAAAAAAAAAAAAAAAAAACACGTGCTAAGATACAAACTTGCTTGTACCTAGGGCTTTCAAATGGGTGGACGGGCCGCCGCTCGCGGTTTTTTTTTAAGTCCGTGGGCTAAATGGGCGGTGAAATTTTAGACCATGCGGGCTTGCGGTAAAAAATGTGTAAAACCATATCCGCACCGCGAGGATTGGGCCGACCGCGGTTTGGACCGCTGCTTGCGGACAAGCAATAACCGCGGGCTAGCCCGCAACTTTTTCTAATTTTTATTTTTTAAANCCGCGGGCCAGCCCGCAATTTTTTCTAATTTTTTTTTATTTTTTAAAATATGCAATTTTTTTCTAAAATCTTTAAAATATCAAAATTAAAATTATTTTGAGTGGATTTTATGGTTTTGGCGGGTCTTATGATTTGGGCGGGTGTAGCTTTTGGGCGGGTATACTTTATGGGCGGGTCTAATTTTTGGGTTTTTTAAAATGGTTGGCGGATTTGGGCTAAAACTGCTAGCCCGCGGGCGCCCGCGGACAGATATGGGCGGGCATAAAAAGACCCGCTATTAATTTAGGCTAAAAAAGCTGAAACCATATGGTCCATATCCGCCCGCCATGGCCGCCCGCCCGCATTGCCAGGCCGCCCATTTGACAGCCCTACTTGTAGCCTTCTTCCATCTATAAATTCGTGGGTGTTTGTGGCTTCCGCGGCTTCCTCTGATATCTGCCTCCTCCGACACTTTTGCTAGCTTCTTGCGCAAGCTACATAGGTTTAGAGCACTTGCATCATAAAATCTCATAATAGTCCGATCACCAAACTCAAATACAACCGATCACAACTCCAACCATACTTTAAGTTTGTTAAATGTTGAAACTCAACTAGAATTAAAGCAATGCTTTTGTTTTTGTTTAGAGGTGTCAAAGCATTCACACGATAAACAAATAGTGTCGTTCCAATTTTGTCGGATGTCCCTGCTGAGTTAGTCAGATACTAATGGACAGGTAATATGAGCTTTGCCCGCTGTCCACGAGGGGCTTAATCCATTTTCACTGCTTATATATATGGACTAGACTTAATCAGCAATTCAAACTGCCCAATTTGACACCTAAGAATAAACTAACTATTCTGATGAAAGTCATATTCCCAGCAGAAGCCAAAATGACATTGGAAACCACTGAAATTGTCTTATCAGGTCATTAGAATGTAATGACGAAACGAACAACCCATTCAAACTAAGCACAAGAGAGACATTTTCATTCCATTGTTAAAGGTAAAATAATCCAAGGAAATATGATAGAATCTTATTCTTTTTCAAGCATAGTTCAACTTGAAAATATCGTTGTACACGTAAAAGCTTCCTTGTGGTGTTGGCATCAAGTAAAACATCAGAATCAAGGATTTTTTAGTAGTGTTAGAACAAGATCAAGGATTCCAAACAAAACAAGATCAAAGATACACCAAACCAAACCAAACAAAATCTGTGGTGTGGTTTGTAATGCTTAACATTTTACAGAACTTGCATGATTGATACATAAAAGAAACATGGGCAAGAACTCTAATGGCTGAAACAAGAACAAGCTAAGTAGGTAGAATAGCCTCACATGAAATCAGTTTTGGAAACAATTTCAAATCCATCAATTTTGGTTAAGGAACATTTCTCGAAATTTAATCAACAAAATTCAGTTTTTGATCCATGAAATTGCAGTTCTCCATAACGAAGACATATAAGAGTCAGATTATCCGAGATCAATCGATGCAAATTGAAGCAACGAATTTGTAATTCTACATCCATTGAAGAACTTTGTCACAATGGAAGTATAGACTTGGGAACTTTGTCAATTTAAAGCCTAGCGGTCTAATTATTAAAATCATACTCACAGACAAATCCAAACATTTCACCGGATAGATCAAATCGGAAACGGAGAAGATAATCAAGGAAACACGTGATAAGGCGCAACGGATTTGCAATTCTACGTGCATTGAAGAGCGTTGATTGTCAAATGTGCGGGACGCCCGCGGGCTACGCCCAGCCCGCACCGCCGCGGAGCAAATATAACATACCCGAACTGTCCCGATTCAATTTAGAAAAAAAGAAAAAAAAATTTGCCTCTTTAATTTTGGTCCTGGATCAGTCAGTGGTCGGGATCCGTCTACAACGTGAAGAACTGAAGATGAGGCTATTGAAATTCGGGAGGCGCTAAGAGGTTTTTGTGCTTTTGGTCTTTGTGAAACTTTGCGTTTCAACAACGCTGTTTTGTATTCTTTAATTAAATATATAGGTAATAGATTATAAATGTTTGAATCTAAACAAAGTATAAATGGTTGTTACTTATGTGCTTCTACACCGGTGATCGGGGTTCGAATTATCTCTATGTTGAGAAATTTGATTTTGGATGTTTTTAAGAAAAACTAAATAGATTTAAATTAGCTACTTAAAAAATTGATGACGGCCAAAAAAAACCAATAACTATAATAATTATAATTAATCATTAACACAATGTTGACAAAAAAAAAGTAATTAACACAATTCATTAAACTATAAATTATAATTAAAGTGTGTCGGAATAATTCAAACTAAGCCGAAAGAATTAATACCATATTTATTTTTTTTTATAATCAAGATGCCTCTAACTTTTGTTCCCAGGGCTTTACCGGTTTTTTGCGAGGGTCGGACCGGAAATCCGTGTTTTGAAGTTGTTCTGAAACTTGTTGATCTCAGTTTCTTCTGCTCCAAGAAGCTTTAAATAACTTTCCACATTCATGTTCATGTTGTTGAAGTTGGATTTGTCTGTGTTTCGCAATCCGTTAACATTAGTTCCTTGCACTCCAAGTAACTGTAGATAACTTTCCACATTTGTGTTGTTGAAATTGGACATGTTTATGTTCTGGAATCGGTTAAGTCCAGTTCCTTGTACCCCAAGTGACTTTAAATTACTTTCAACGTTTGTATTTTTGAAATTTGACGTGGACATATTTATATTTTGCACTCCGTTAAGTCCAGTTCCTTGCATTCCAATCAATGCTGAGTAACCTCCTGCGTTCATGTTGCAGTAATGTGCCTATAAAAAAAAACATTAGGTTTAGATCTCCAAA
Source organism: Heliophila coronopifolia (assembly GCA_900406365.1). Classification (NCBI taxonomy): domain Eukaryota; kingdom Viridiplantae; phylum Streptophyta; class Magnoliopsida; order Brassicales; family Brassicaceae; genus Heliophila; species Heliophila coronopifolia. Next base: position 8,505 of record OVAW01000794.1, on the reverse strand, counting down.
TTTTTATAATATTTTAGGCCACCAAAATTCAAAATTTAAACATAAAATATGTACATTAAAATAATATTTATTTAGTTTACTAATTTTTTTCTTTTAACCTTTGTACCAATGGTGGAAGACAAGTAGCCTAAATGGTGGCAACATCCGTTACCGGGGTTCGAATCATGGTCTCTCCAGTTGAGGAGAATTTTATTAAGAATTAATCAGCCACTTTAGTTGTTCACAAAAAAAAACCTTGTACCGATGCAGCTAGGGGGACAAGGGGCCCGCCCCTAGCTCGGAGATTTTTTTTTTTTGCATGATAAAGTAAAAAATTCTAGGTAATTTTTCTAAGGACCTCTTAAAAAAATTTTAGTTCCTAAATTTTCGTCATTGCTCTTACCTTTAAGGACAACAGTGTGCTGTTGTTGTTGTAGATGTTAGCGGTCTGAAACTCATTGGTTCCAATTTCTTGTTCCCGTAATTCCGAGTGATTTTCCACATTAAAATTAGGGTAAACCTTAAGCTGAGACGGAATCGAAGCCAAAGATTGCTCTTGGTTAAAACCTGATGTAGAGGCTGAGATGTTTCCATCTTTAAACCTTAACATTGAAACATGATTTGGATATTGTTGAAGATGATTCACTGTAGCTGATGTTTTTATCTTCTGCGCTTGATTATGGATGTTTACATGATTGGTCATGACAATTTGATGGCCTAAAACCAAAAAAAATAAAATAAATATAGATGAAATAAATCATTTTAATTTTGGAGACCATATATAAATTTATAGCTAAGAAAATAAAAAATTAGCTCGAAAATTAATATTAATTTTTTTGTTGAGCCAAAACCGATGTTTTATCTTGCTCTATTCATAAATGACCGGCCATCAAAATTTCAGGGTCTAAAACTAAAATAAAATTTTATTATCTGAAAATAAATCATCTTTGAAAGCCAAAAAATAAATTTGTAGGAACTTTAGAAAAATATTTTTTTTTTAACCAAAATCAATGTTTTATCTTGCTCTATTCAGAGAAGATGAGTCCCAAGATACATGGATCAATCTAGGGGGCAAGGGAAAGGCCCCTAGATTGATGAATTTTTATTTTTAGTTTGAAAAAAAAAATATTTTACTAAGGAATTGTTTTTTTACTCTATCCCCCCCCCCTAAAAATACCCTGTTGTATTCATTCGTTACTGCCAGGATGTTCATAGAGTTTTTTAGCATGTGCAAGTGAAGCAATCGCATAAGATTACAAATCAATACAATTTTTTTCTTAAAATTTTTTGAATCTATATATATATATATAGATATATATATTAAATAGCCCAAACTTTTTAAAAAAATGTATTTACCCATTGAAAAAAATGTATAATAAAAAAAATTGAAGGATCCTCAAAAAGTTTGAGAAGGCTATGTTATATTCTCACCTTCAACAAGAGCTTGAATCCTCTGATTGAATCTGGTCTGATTAAGTTCCAAAGACTGAATCACTTCCATACATTGTTCCAAAGAGTACTCATCAAACCTCGGATCCCAATCTGAATACTTAAAATTCGACCCAAGTCTCACTTTCTTAGAGTTCTTGGAGTCATCTTTATTAATTTTTTCAAGAAATTCCCTAAGATCAACACTTCCTTTACGTCGCATTAACTCACTTAATCCACAGTATCTTCTAGCCATGTCTTTAACTACCTCTATGTCTTCAGGCCATGTCTTAAGCATTCCGTTTGGTTCATAACAGATGACGCAAACTTCGATTGCGCAGAGAGTTGAAAGCTCGTATGCTTTCTTGAAGAGAGTCACTTGTCGTTTCATCAAACTTGTGGAAGACTTACTTTTCTTGTGGATTTTGGAAAGGTTAGATGAAGATGGCGCCATTGTTATGGGATTTTTTTTTCTGTAATCTTTTGTGGTTTGAAGAGATTTGATTATATGTAAGAGAACTTAATTAGTTCTAGAATTTCCTTTTTTGATATGTTTTTTTTTTTAATTTGAATTAATTTTTAAAAGGAAAAGTTCTTTCTTGTCATTAAGGAAATATTAGCAAAATATTGTATGAATTTATGGTTGAGTTACAAAAAAAAAGTAAATTTTGAACTTTTTATACTTGAAAAGCTTGTATTTAAATAACAAATTTTAAACAGCTTGTATTTAAATAAAAAAGGAAATACCAAACCTCTCCATTTTTATATAAAAAACTACGACATGAGTTTCATGATTTCATCTTGTTAGTTACATTAATGCACTTATAGGTACACCTAGGCTGGGCGTTCGGGTTGGGTTCGGTTTCGGGTTTTCGGGTCTTGAAATCTAGGATCCATTCGGGTAAAATTATTTTTGGGTCGGTTCGGATCGGGTCCACTTCAGGTTCGGGTCGGGTTATGGTCTCCACATGAAACTCATTCGAGTTTTGGGTTTTTATTCGGATTTTTCGGATATTCAGTAATTCAGGAAGAATTGTAATTTTGTATCTATTTTTTTTTCGAAATAATAGAGTTTCAAAGTATCCGAAAAATGCAAAAAAAAAATGTTTAAAATTCCAAATTTAGCTAAAGAAATAATATTTGAGTCCAACCGGTTTGGATCAGGACCGGTTTGGGTTCGGATCGCATTCGTATCTCAACATAGAACTTATTTGGTTTAAGATTTTTATTTGTATATATATTTTCAAATAATTTGGTTAGTATGCTTTGCGTTTTTTTTGTTAAAAACATAATTCAAAAACATTAGAAAATTGTAACTTTTATTTTCTAAATTCAATAGATAATGTTTCACATTGATTTTAATTAACAAATAAACACTTCTAATATTTTTACATAAACATAATTTATCTTCATTTTAACTTACAACAATTTCTATCATTGAAAATCTTTTTTGAATAATTTATATATATAATTTTTTATAATTCGGGAGTTCGAATACCCATTCGAGTTTCGGGTTTGGGTCGGGTATACCCGTTACCCATTTGAATACCAAAATTGGTTCCGATCGGATAATTGAATAGGTTCAGGTCGGTTTCGGTTTTTCTAATTTGGATCGGGTTTCGGGTATACCCGATCGGGCGGGTAATTTGCCCAGGTCTAGATACACCATGAATTTCATAATGTTGTCACAATACACATTTAAAGTTATTAACCGTCATTAAATTGAGATAATTGAAAAAACTAATTTTAAAGAAAATGTAAGAAGAGAAAAGAAAGAAATTATATATTATTGTGATTAATGTCAAACAGTAATTATGGTGATAATTTACAACATTATTCATCGAGTTTTTATTAAAGGATCCCGCTATTTAAAGTGTAAGAAAATTATTATTCTACAATAATAGTTTTTTGACCTTTTATATAATAACTAGTTGATTTCCCGTGCTATGCACGGGTTTAGTGTTTTATTAATTTTTTATGAAATAAAGATATTATTTGTATTGTTAAAAAAATATAATAATATGTATAGAACTTAATTTGATGCATATTCAATGACACGTTTAATGTTTTTAGTCTATCTCTTTAGTATATATATATATATATATTTAGGAAAATGAATTTAAAAATTAAAACCGAAAAAAACTCGACTTTCTGTTTGAATAAGATTTGATTGCTATATTTTACAATTAAAATTATGTATTTTGTGTATTATATATAATTTTAAAGAAAATTAAATGTTAAACACAATAGATAAATATTATTTTTTTCTCTATAATGGTTTTAAAACGACATTTAATAGTCAGGTAAACTTGTGCTCGTCCGCTAATTTTTTTTTGCCTTTTCGGCTTATTTGTTGCGTCATATTTAAAAAAGAATGAAATGAGAATTCTCGATTATTTTTTTCCATGTTCAAAAAGCTCATATGCTAATGGAAAAAAAACTTACCCAGAAAGAGAAGCTTTAATGATAATTATATCGTATTGCTTTAAAGTTTTTCGTTAAGTCGTCTAACCTAATAGCGAGTAACACAGTGCAACCATGTCTCTCTAACTCTTCTATGTTATCTTTTCCTTGAACGTTACCTAATCATTGCAAATTCAAATTTTTACATAACACTATAATAAGCAACCAAACATGTATAAATTAAAGTTGTCTTTTCTGTTAGCGATTATCAAATGTTAAAATATATAAATTTTTTGATATGAGTGACGATTTTTTTACCTAAAATATAAAGAGATGAGACACCTTCGGAGAAAACGAAAATCTCCTTCTAGTTTAACCATATTTTTTTTTTATGATTGAATTCTTCCATTTCCTCATGTCATGTGTATGACTTTCTATTTCATATCACCCTTATATACACAGATGAATGCATGAATCAAGTTAAGTAATTTAGAATGTTAAATATTTTGGGATTTTGTAATTTGTCTCTTCGAGTTTCGTGATCATTTATATTTTTTGAAAATCTTTCATTTTCTTTTACTTTTGTAATAAAAACTTTTTTTTGAAAAAAAAATTATTTTATGGATGTGTGTCTTATTTAATGTGTTTATTGATTTTCCTATTTTATCCTTCTAGTAGATTAAATTTGTTAATGGCATATTACGTAATTTCTTACCAACTAAAGGTTTATTTGTTAAAAATTTACCCTTTTAATATATAGGTAGATAAAAAAAATTTAGATTAAGTTTTTCGTTATTGAATTATAATATATTTGACCAAAAATATATTATAGATTTATATATTTTTGCTGAAAATATTGTAGATTTTTTTTATCAATAAAAAGTAGTATATAATCCATTATTAAAAACATGAAGTGTAATTCGAGCAGTTGATCATGATCTCGAGACAAAACAAATATGATTATTTCATAAAAAAACATATATAAAATTGACCACATGTTTTTTCTTTTTGTAAAAAAATATATATACATGTCTTATTATATTATAAAACCATTTAATTAAAATTTTGAATACGATTTTCCAATATTCCGTAACGGTCCATATTTTTATATAATTTGAATATTCTCTTTTTTTTTAAAGAGAATTATTGAAGTTCATATTTTTTTAACCGGAATATTAAATATATTCAGTTGATAATTGCAATCTCATTCAAAATAATTCGAATCTCAATGGTAAGATGACACATACACTCTCTGTCAATTTTGTTCCTAAACTTCAGTCATTTTGTAAAAATAAAACGTCGTCGTTTCATCTGCCGTCAATGATTTTAACACTGTTTAAAACAGAGGATAATTTGTATAGATTTTAAAAGTTATGTATTTTATAAACCACGTATTAAAATTAGGGGAAAATACATTAAATCGAAATAACTTAGGAATTTTTTTGCATTTAACCCCAAAACTATAAGTAAAAGTAAGATAGTAAGACTTACTTCTCCATGTCCGTGATTAGGTTGTCCAAATGACTTTCGTTTACTGCCCCTTACGCCGACCTCGAAATCAAAATTCAAATCATCATCTCCAAAATCAACACCGGCGTCGGTCATCCTTAATTTTTTGTTTTTGTTTTAGTGCTTTTATTTTTATTTTCTCGAGCTTTGTTTACTCTCATGTATTTATACTAGTTATCGTTTTACAAATTAACAAGATATTAGTTAGAAATCAATTTGAAATCTACTTTATTATATTACATAAAATACCATTGTTTAAAATAAAAATTACTAATTAAATATGGACGGTCAATAATTAAATAAATATAGGATAATATTAAATTAATATAATATCTATTTAAATAACTTTTATTGCAGTTTAGTTAATATTTTATTTTATTATAATTTTTAATATTTCAAAAATAAATTATATTAATAAATCAATAACAAATATTATAATTTACAAGAAAGAATAAAATAAATAAGAATATTTAAAGGTTTAAGAAATTTTTAAAGTTTAAATTATTAAACAAGTGCAAAATCAGATAAACTAAATAACATATGCCATGAATAAATAACTAATAAAAAAAAAAGGAATTTATATGCTTATTTAAAATAACCATTACAATATATGAGTATTATATGAGTTTAAGTAATGTAAAATATATGTATAACCTGAGTATATCCTGAGCAAACTAAACTCATTTCTTCACATACAAATGAAAAATTCAAAAATTCAAAATCATTTGATATAAATAAAAAAAGATGAATTCAATATAAACAGAGAAACCGAAGATCGGAGGTCTGATCTCAATAAGTAACAAGAATCCATCATTTAAGATAAGCAAAATCATAACAAGAATTCTCAAATAGAAAAAAAATACAAATGTAAGTAAAACAAGATATAATAGAAATAGTGATATAAACACCAAAATGGAAATTAGACAAAAACTAAGTAAGATTAAATTAAGAGAATCTAACTGTAGGCCTTATACAGTTTTACTTTTGACTCTCGTGACTGCGGCACGACAAGCTGATTAAATTTGTTTTAGAATAAAAAAACTTTTAATCAAATTGAAAAAAAGTAGAATAGGAAGACTATCAATTACTTGGAACTTAATAGAAAATCAAGAAGTAGACTCTATGAAAGACATACTTATTCATCTCTGTTATTTGGTCATCCCGATGCCGTTTACTCCTTACGCCGACATTGAAATTGATCACCAAATGTTCATCGCCAAAATCAAAATCGTCTGCCATCCTTTTAACTTGTTGTGTTTTGTTTTTGGGTGTTTTTCTTTTTCGTTTTTGTCTCGAACTTGCTTGTTGAAGTACAAGGCTGGTTAAAAACTTAAAATTACTAGATTTTAACTAGATTTTAATTTGATATCTACTATATTATATTACTTAAATTATTACTATTTAAAATTAAAATTACTTGATATTAACTAGATTTTAATTTGATATCTACTATATTATATTACATAAATTATCATTGTTTAAAATAAAATTTACTAGAAAATCAATACTTAAATAAATAAAATATAAGTTTGAGTTAAAATAATATAATACTATATAAATTGTCATTGTTTAACATTAAAACTTGATGATATCTCGAACTATGCGCGGATTTAATTTTTGTAAGAAAATATTATATTTTAATGTATAATTTGGGTGTTAGTATTTAATTTTGTTAGTATAATATATATATATATATATGTTAAAATTTTATTTAGGTGACGTAAAAGCCTTTGTTATTGTTTATTTAGTTTTTTATTAAATATTATGAGTTTAGCCAAAAACCATTATAATGAGTGAGAGCTTATTGTTGTTTATAACAATTTTAATATTTAATATTTTCAAAGATTATTAAGTTGCATATTAAAAAATTTTATAATTTACTTCGAAAATACTTAGAATTTACTCAAAATTTACTTATATTTTACTTAAAATTTTACTTTCATTTAACTCTAAAAAGAGAAATATATGTTGTTGATAAAAAAGGAGAAATATATAATGTTATTCTCTTTTTAAGAAAATATTTTTAAGATTTAAAAAAAAATAACAAATTTTAGTTGGCATATATATATATATATATTGGAAAAAGGCTAAAATAGATGCTATAAATGTTCGGGTGCATAANTTTTTATTGTTTTATTGTTTAAAAAAATAAACAAAAATATGACATTTATTATGCAATAAAATAAAATAACCAAAAAAATGTTTATAAAATCAAAATTGGACTTTTAGGAATCTAAAATTTGGACAATCAATGATCAAATTAAATGCATATTTAACTAAGATGCAATTACAAAGTATATAATTATTTATGCACCCATACATTTACAACATTTATTTTGCACTTATAAAAAAGTACATCATTTTTTTAGAGTTTTCCCTATATATATATATATATATATATTTTTTTTTTTAATTTAAAAAATAACTAATTTATATAAAAAAATTATATCGATTGATAAAAACATTTAATTTTCTATTAAAAAATCTTTTATTTATTTTTCAATAATTGTTAAATTAAAGAAAACATATTGATGTCTTTTTTTAATTTATTTCAACTAAATTAAATTAAGTTAAATTAAATTTGTACATTTATTTCAACATTTAATATTTCAATTTAAAATAAAAATCGATACTATTAATTTACTATACATTTTTAAAATTTTAATTTTAAAAATTAAAAAAGACATCAATCGATATTTTTAAATTAAAATTTTGGAAAAAGTATAGTAGATTAACAGTATCGATTTCAATTTCAAAATGAAATATTAAATGTTGAAATAAATGTACAAATTTCAAAAATAAATGATTTATTAAAATTCTTAAATATGTGTATGGTTAAACTTAAATGTCATTTAATTTTTGTCAAAAGTAGATTTTTTTATATAATTAAATGTGTTATTTAATATGAATATTTAATTTTATTAAATTAGCTGTCTAGTAACTTTAAACTTGCCATGACATATTATGTAATACTTAACAAATAAATGTTTATTTAAAAAAAAAAATTATTTTAGTATATACTCCTTCTTTTTTTTTTTTTCTTTTTTAGATGTTTTAGAAAATAAATTTGTTTTTAACATATGATATGATATGATGTTTTTAATTTCTGTGCACAATTAGCTTTAAGTAGAGCTGTCAAATGGGCGGGCGCGCCGCCCGCCCGTGATTTTTAGAGAGGCCCGCGGG
>OVAW01000792.1:0-11898 GCA_900406365.1 Heliophila coronopifolia | reverse complement strand
CAAATATGAACCTTTTGACTGAAACCCAGTTCCTGTTTTTTGTTTTATAAACATAAACAAGTAACAAAGTGAGTAAGACTAAGAAAGTATGCTTCTTTCTTATGTTTTTTTGTTTTGTCCTAGTTTATGTTTTAAATTAGGGAATAATGAAAAAAAATTTCTAACTATCTAAAAAAATGAAAACTCTAATCTAATGAATCTGTAAAATTAATTAACCTCCCACTTTTAAACAAATTAGCAATATGACTTTTGACATTAATTTTTTCAACATCAAAAACAAAAATAAAAATGACATTATGACAATTAAGTACATAAATCTAAAACAAGTATAATTAGATCTGCGTTTATATTAGTGAATATATTTACATCAAAGTTCATTTTGTTTAATTTAAAAAAAAAATAGAGATCTGTTTTACAGTTTTGTTGGATGAAAGTTATTTTACATTTTTTTTATAAATATTTTGAGGGGTTTTTAATCATTTTTTAGAACTTTAAAGGTTGAAGCTATGGCTTCTTTTATCTATCTTTTGGACAATAAAATCTTGTAACAGTAAATGTACCAGTGTATTTGTCAAGAATGAGCTGGAGTTCAGAACCGCCATTGAATTGCTTCTGGTGGTCAAAAGCCCAGGTTGGGACGTAGTTGCGGCCAAAGGGCACATCAATGGCTTTCCGTGGAGGAATGGCCAAGACTGTAGAAGAAGCCATTAAAAACAGAGCCATAAGAGCCCATTGAGATGAAGAGACAGCCATTGCTGAGAGATGATGGTGAGAGAAGCAGCAAAGGCATGTGGGTGGCTTTATACAAGGACACTCTCTTCATTTAAAAAAAAAAAAATAATAATAGAAACTTTAAAAATTGTAATTATCTGCAAGTTTCTTGGAATTTTCTAAAAAAAATAGTTACACTGGATATGTAATTGTGTACAACTGTAATATGGAGATCATATGTACAGCTATACAACTTTCACAATCATTTTCTTATTCGAATGTGAAATTTTATGCATTGTATATCAATAAAATTCGTTAATTATTTTCTTCGTGTTTTGTAGAAAGGTGAATTCGTCGTTTGGATAAGATTACTATTACCCAAACTTAACAACTCTTTATTGCTTCTCTTTCTTTTTGTATATACACATTTCATTTATTTATTTTTTTCCAGCCATTTCATTTAATTTTTTTTCCTCTGTACACATTTCGTTTAATTAGTTTTCTACAAATGTCATAATTGAAGGAATTTTATCTTATCTCTAGACTTTAACAAAAGAATAAAAAACCATTATTGAATATATGTGATAATCTATAATTCTTTTAAATATAAACAATTGGGTTATTTGTGCAAATTCGTTGTTAAAATATTATGAATTTGTTATTTTATACAATTAGGTTTAGTTTAAGTTTATGATGCACTATTTTAAAATGATTTATCAATGTTTATTTGTATTTACGCACCGTAACTAAACATTTGCATATTTGTATAAATCATTTAAATCTGATAATTAAATTGTCTTTTAAATAAACTTACTCTCTCACTTTTAAAATCTTTATTTCAAATTGTTAAGGATAGTAGTTTTTGTTATTTTAAACTGGAAAATACTTCCAACATTTTATGGAAAGATTAAAACAAAAATTGTGAAACTTTATCGTAAATGGAAAATAAATGATATAAATTATGAAATACTTATATTTAGCAAAATAAAAAAAAGTGTCGGACACCACAAGCGTGGCTCCATGTGTCTTTCTCAAGTCTTCGCGTTTACGGTTACACCACGACCCTCCCCTTTATCTCTCGCTTCATTTATTTGATAGTTCAGTTAATTTAATAATACCTTTCATTATAACTTTAATGTCGAGTCAAATTTCCACTTTTGTCTTCTCTCCGCCAATTTTGGTCCTAGACTTTAAATATATAATATTTTATATACTTCAATCCGAAACATACGGTCTTTTAAACCAAACTACAAAATAAAATTAAAAGTTGACGTATAATCAATACTATTGCTTGAAAGTTATTTTAATTTGTTCGATTTATTTCGAATTAGGTGCTAGATACGGAAATAAAAATTATATTATTAATTTTAAGAATTTTTTTTTTTGAAAATCACGGATTCAAGAGTACGTCTTGGTATGATCTCCGGATCACCAATTCACTATAGAAATATAATGATAGTTCCGATCCACAATACAAACTCACAATCTACACAAAAAAGATAAACATATATTTAATGTGCCGAGTAACTTTGAGTATTTGATTTTGCATGTATCAAATCATTATTACCGTCAAATGACAGAATCCATGACGAAAATTTAAGAGAGGCATAAAATATTTTATGGGGAAATATTACAATTTTTTATAGGAAAATTTATATTTTTTCAATGATTTTTTTTCTCCATATTTATGGAGGAGTGCATGTCCACAAATTCCACCTCCTATATCCATCACTAATCAGCCTTGTTGATCAACCCTGATCAAAACACTGATCATCACTAATATCTCGAATCTGAGCATGTTAAATGAATATATAATTTCTTGCCAAAAGCTTGGAATTTGGTGTTTGATTTTTTTAGATGACTTTTACACCTAGACCAAGCGTTTAGTTATTATTATGATTTTTTATGGAAAAAAAGATATTTACTGTTAATTATATGTTTTGGGGAAAAAAAGCTAATTTAGCCTTAATGATGCAGAAATAATCAGCTCAACATTCATTTTTTTACCATGCTTTTTGTTTATAAACTTCTGATTTACCCGTAGTTTGGTGTTAACTTTTTTTTGTCAGCCATTTTTGTACAACCATGTATGATTCATTAAGTCTATCTTATAATCATATCATAATCATACTCACTCATACCAACTCATATTGTTACTGAATACGTAAGACTCATATTGTTACTGAGTACGTAAGCGGTAAGACGTACTGTGTTATAATCATATCATAGTCGCTCAGTCATACCATATTTCACATAGTCATACGAATTCATATCACAATATGATATGATTTTAATATGACTATCAGTATGATCATGACCAAAAATGTGAGATTCGAACCCTGGATTTCTTGTAAGTCATATAATGTTTTATCGACTGGGCTGACTTATTAATATATAAATTACAAAACTTATTTATATATTATAAAACGATAGTAAAATCGTAAATAAAAAAAATAACCGGACAAACTTGTAGTTTTATAAATTTCTAGATTAAAACAAAACAAATATATATATTAGATTATTTCCTATTCTATAAAGCCAACATAGCAATTGTTCTATATGTTTTGGGATAATAGAACCAAAAACCAATGGAAAATGAACTATGTGTTTGCCCTACCCCTTTTTCCCTAAGTAATTATAAATAATTTTTTTTAACAAATAATTTTGAAATTTGAAATAACTTTGTAAGCATATCTCCATATTTGTTATGATTATATTATAATCGTACTCAGTCAATAACATGTTTCATATAGTCACACTACTGATCATACAAAATCTATCATAATAAGTTATAGCAATTTCTGAAACAAATCTATCACTCTAGAAATTCAGTAATTTCACGAAATGAATAGATCGAAAATACGAGATAACGTTATAGAAATGAAAAAGAAAAAATGATCGATAAAATATCCAGAATCATAGGTCGAAAACAAGGCCTATCATTTTATTCTAAAAATATATTAATAACTAAGTTCATCTTAATTTTTTTATTCTAAGAAATATTCTCTTTTTCAACCTAAGAAATATAATCATATTTTTTGTTAATCTAAGAAAGATACTTCATAATTAAGTTTAGCATAATTTCAGGAAGATTGGATTTAAACTTGAAGAATAATGAACCGACCATTAAAACAGACACATGGGTGTCATTAATTTAAATCGGTAATATAAAGACAAGATCGATGGTTCATTATTAATTAATTAAAAATGGATTTTAAGTTGCGAGGAAAAAAATAGGAGCTGTCAATGTTTTTGTTTCAAGTAATATACTGTCTCTGTTGATACAAAACAGCTGTCCTTTAGTGTTCATCCTTTCTCGCTATTATTTTGAAGTTACCAACTTACGAAAAGACAATAAATAAAATAAAATGGGACGATTACTAAAATGGAGCAAAAATAAATAAATAATAACAGTTGAGTTACTATAATAGTTTGTTGAAAAAAAAACCAAAAATTTACATGTCTTAAAAAAATGTTTTATATGCCAAAATGTTAAATTATATGTAAGAAAAAATGATAAATTACTAGTTTGCACGTATTATCCTCCGTATTTTTATAACTAACGTTTTGGAAAATAAACTTTAAAAATCTTATTTTATTTGTTAACTAAACTTAAGTAAGCTACTTAAAAGAGAAATAAAGGTTTCTCTCTTACTACCCAATCTACATTTATTTGGGATATGAAAAACTAGGAACTTATGTTTATCCTGAAGGTATGAGGTATCTAGCTAACTAAATAGCATTGCCGGGGTAGCCGCAATTTAAAAAAGAAAAAAATTAATTAACTTTTATTTTATTTTAAATATAATATTTTTTTATTAAAATTATGACTTAATCTAAAAAATTTAGAAGTAATTAATAAATATGATATTTCTTTTTGCAGGATGTAATTTTTGGATGTAAATGTTGGAATTTTGTTGTTGTTGTTGTTGTTGTTATCAATAGGATGTAAATGTTGGATATTATTCGGTTAACAGTCATTTAACATAAAATCCAGACGAATCATCCGGATACGTTCTGAAAGCTCATCCAAAAAATTTAAAAAATTTAGATGAGATTGAAATGTGAAACCAGACGCATTTAAACACATATATTTATTTTTTAACTAAAATACCCTAAACTTTATTTAAAAAAAAAACAAAATAAATGTAAATATAAATACATAAACCAATATATAACATTTCAATATAGACTAGTTCAATAAAAAATTTTAAATTAAAAAACTTCTAAAAATTATATAAACAAACTTTAGAATTTTGTAATTGAATTAAAAAAAAACTTAAAAATCTTATAAAATTTAAATTTAAATTTAAAAATCTAAAATTTTTAAATTATATTTTAAAGTTTTAGAGAAAAATTATAATCTCCCGCAAAAACCGCAAAATTATAATTTCCCAGCAAAATAACAAAATTATAATTTTAGCCAAAACCGCAAAATAATATTTTACCACCAAAACCGCAAAAATTTAATTCCCGCCAAAACCGCAAAATAACATTTTCAGCTAAAACCGCAAAATAATATTTTCCACCAAAACCGCAAAATAATATTTTTCCACCAAAACCGCAAAATATTATTTTCCCGCCAAAACCGCAAAATAATATTTTACCGCCAAAACTGCAAAATAATATTTTTCGGCCAAAACCGCAAAATAATATTTTCCCACCAAAACCACGAAATTTTTATTTCCTGCGAAAAATTTTTATTGTGTTCGATTTTTATAGAAAATTATATTGAAATATTTTTAAATTTTAGAAATTTATGTATCATGTAAACTAAAAAAAATATGCGTTTAGTCAAAATAATAATAACTTAATATTTACTTAGTATTGTTTTATAATTAAAATTTCATTTATACAATATTTTGTCTTTTAAGGTATTTTTTTTTAATATGCATCTGGATGCAAACGCAAACACATAAACAAACGTATATGCATCTAGATATGATAACTGGATACAAAAACCAAACATGCTAACGAATTGCAACTAATTACTTCATTTGCATATTGCGTCTAGATACATCATCCAACTGCAGTAGCCAATTAAAAAACGAACGGTATCATAGTTGTTTAAAAATGTGGCCAATTTAAAAAAAAACAGTAGTCTAAACATTTCAAAAGAGTTAGTCTAAGCATAAGTTGATTAACTTTTTTTTCGAATACATAGTCTCAGGCTTCTGACTTAGTCACGTTTATAACTGATACATTAGCTCGGGCATATTCTAACAAGGCAGTTACACTGCAAATCTATATATAATCTACACATTTTAAGAAACCATTACTTTTTGGATTAACAATTTTGATATTCAAATATTAAATTTTAAATTTCAAAAGGTAGAAATATATAATAAAATAAGTTACAATTAAAAGAAAATTTTATAACAGTCTTATTCATTTCGTTTTTTATTTATTTGTTCTTCGACATTTCGTAAGTCTTAGTCCATATATTCTTATAAAATTTTACTTTATGCTATAACCAATTTTCAAAGTAAATATTCAACTGTTGTAATTATATTCTTTATATATGAGTCATATATAAGAAAATTTTGTTTTTTTTTCGAAATAAAATTCAAAACTTAGTAGTTGCATATTTGGAGAATATACTACCTTTCTGAGTTTTCTTAGAAAATACTGAAATCTTATAATTGTTATTTCATATTTACATAAATACATTAACCTTTGGGTTTTGTCAAAAACAAATATTCTGATGAAAAGATGATAATTTTTGATAATTTGTTATGTATAAAAGTAGGGAAAAATGCAAAAAAAATCTCGAACTACCAAAAAATGCAAAATAAATCTTGATCTAAATAAAATGCAAAAAAAACCTCGAACTTATAAAAAACCTGGAAAAAAACCTTACTTTTGACGGTGTTATTTTTTTATCGGAATATAAAACACAGTAGTTTTAGTTAGAAAATTATAAAACACATAAATCTAATGCCTTGCTTTTTTTCTTTTAAACAATACTAACACTTTAATGCTTAACATTTAAAATAAAGATTGTATGTAGTTTTGTTTTAAAAAACAACAAACAGTTGAAGAATATAAAAACAGAAAAAAATTTACAAAGCCACGTGACTTTTTTCTTCCTAATTGTTTTAGGGTTTATAAATTTTTTTTGTTATTTTTTTTTTGTTTACTTATAAATTTTCTATGTTTGAGAGAGAAAATTATGGAATACCAAAGCAAAAAGTGAATCGTGTTATTGATTAAAGATTCATGCTCAATTGTTCTTTATTCAATCTTTTTACCTTCCTATTTCACTATGCTTTAGGGTTTTTCACCGGAAGAAAATTCATGTCATTTTTTTTTTAAGTTTTAGAACAATTATTTGTTCAAAGTCAAAATATAGAAACATTTTTCTACCGAGGTCCTTTAGTCTAGTGGTTTGAGGCCACTAGCATGACCTTGGTATCGGGAGTTCGATTCCCCGCGTCTACGATGAGGTTTCCCTTTAGTGGTATTTAGGCTAATGGCCAGCCTGTTGTGGCCCAAATGTTGACAAAAAAAAAAGAAACATTTTTCTATTTGAAAAGTAAAATAGACATGTTTTTGTTTGATTAAGTGTTTATTTAAAAAGTTAATTTTTTTTTTTAAATATTTAACGGTTTCTTAACGGTGTTTGTGAAGAGGTTTATTTTGCAGGTTTTTAATAAGTTTAAATTTTTTTTACAGTTTATTTAGATCGAGGTTTATTTTGCATTTTTTTGATAGTTCAATATTTTTTTTGCGTTTTTCCCATAAAAATATAATAGTTCTTTATTCAATAAAATAAGATTAATAGCTCGCTAAATATGTTTATCTATTTAATTTTGGCTTTTAAATTTAATAAATATAGTAGGTGTTATGTTGACAAAAAAAAATATAGTACGTGTTAATCCACTTTCTTTTATGGATTAACAATTTTCTAAAATAGATATTCAAAATATTAAAATAAAAACCTCGAATTTGTAAATGTATAGAAGAAAAATCGGTTATAACTAAAAATATATTATACAAAAAGCTTATTCGTTGCTATTTTTATATAATGTAAAATTAATTCAATAGAAAAAAAAAGATACATGCTAGAGTGTTTGTAGAAATTATAAGCAGTGATTATAAATTGAAAACTTTTTTTAAGAGCTATGAAAAACAAATCCCGATTCAGGTTTTGTTTTCTAGTCAGTCGATCGTAATACTTCGTATATATAGCTTAATAATATTCTTGAATTTTGTTTATTTTTTTTAAGTTAACATAAATTATATTATTATTTTTTGATATTTTAAAATATATGTGTTTATCACAAAATTATGCACTAAATTTATTTAAATTTTGGATTTAGTCAAATTTAATTTTTAAAATTTAGGAAATTTATTTATTAAATTAATATTTATTCCATTCAATTAAATATTTAATTTCATTGTCTTTTGACAAAATTCTCATTAATCTTTATTAAAAATATTTAAGAAAAATATTTATAATTTACTTTTTGTGTTTAGTTTTTTGTAAATAGTTTTTATAGAAAACTTTTTTAGTTATTATTTTTAAGGAAAAAAGGTCTCTTTAAAAAAAAAATTTTCTTTAATTTTTGTTTGGTAATAAATTTATTTTTAAAATTTTCTGACAATTTCACCTTTGATTAATTTTCTTTTTTTAATATATTTTCAATGCCAAAACTTGTGATTATTTATCTTTCATGATTTTCTTTTTACAGACTGTGTTTTGTGTTTTAGTAAATAGTAAATATGATCTACTATTTACGTAGATATGTGACTAGTGTCGGATGTAAGGAGGTATATGAGTGGACACATGCCTTTTTTTAATCCGAATAATTTTTTTTTTGCATGTAAAAATAGAAAAATTCTATGTAAAATTTGAATATTTTTTTGCTCTTCTAAATTTTCAAAATTGACCGAATCCGACCGTTCCGAACCAAATTATTTTTACTTTTTTTTTCCTATGTCTCCCTTTAATTTTTTTTTCTAGATGCGCCATTGTATGTGACAGTTGAGATGGCCGACCAACAAAAAAAATGTAACAATTGAAATTAAATTATAAATTTCTCCATGATTGCCCTGTTCTTTACCCGATCACACGTATTCATGTTTCTAAATATCAATCTTCCTAACAACGATCACACGTATTCATGTTTCTATATCAATCTTCCTAACAAAGAAACAAAATCTTATACATAAATTCATTAGTTAGATACACGTATTCATGTTTTCTCGGTAAATAATTATATTTGATATATTTTTTAAAATACTTCCTTCCGGAAACGTATACTCTATATTTTTATATTTACTTACACAATTTAATACTTGATATAACGTGTATGATGCAATTTGAATATGAAAGTTTATGAGATAAACATTTTTTGAGAAATAATAATAGGAAATTATTAATTAATTTAAATTTTTAATTGTATTACAAACTTAAGAAGTAGTTCTAGGCGATTTTTGTTTTAGTTTTTAATAATATTTTAATGGAATTATACCCGTTCAAACAAATTGTATTAAACGGTAGTAATAACTATAATAAATAAAAATGTCAAAAAATTATATAAGCATATTATTCTGCATATACAAAAAGAAATCATTGTATAATCATTACGTAAATATGTTTTTAATTATTTAAAAAACAAAAATAGCACAACGCAGTATGTTATTAATTATTAATTACAAGAATTTAAACAGATAGTATATATTACCAATTAATTATTAAAAAAAATCATAAATAAAACTATATATACTACATGTTTAATTCATGTATATACTAAATATATATTTGATGTAAATATATAATTCATGTAAATTCATTAATATATATATATATATATATATTAAATTTTAATCTAATCTAATTAATGGATAAGAGCGTAGTTTTCGGCAGTATCATCTCAATTAGCTGCGTATTTTTCTACCATTTACTCCGAGTCTTGCTTTTGTTTCTCTTTCCCATGAAAAAGTTGGAAATAATGCATAAACTACATTGGGCCAATAGAATCCGAGGTCGAGACTCAAATGAAAAACAGTAATATTGTAGTTACTAGCATCAAGTCAAATCCTGTCAATGGTACAAAAATCAAAGGGATATAAATAATGGATAGTGATGGCGTAAATGATGGTACCACACAAGCTTTGAAAGGCTTGTGATACAACTAATTCCTTAGCTATGGAGATATACTCAACAAAGGCTAAAGAAGAGGAAGAATACACAGTTCGTAAAAGTACTTTTTATTCAAGTCAAGGTTGAAAAAAATGAAAATAACCAATGTGAAGACTTATAGGCTCGTCTTACAATTCAAAAGGAAGCAAATAATGTAAAATAGATGCTGAAAATATTATAATTTTATTGTGGTAGCTGGTGGAGATTTATTATTGATCTGCAAAGGAATCGGGCCACTTTAGTAGACACAAGGAGTGATCAGAAAAAGTTTTAGTAAGGGGCAAAAACTAAATATATTATTTAGTATAGGGCACAAATTATGTAATTTAATTAAACAAAATTACATAAAAAGTAAAAAGCAAGGGGGGCACATGCATCAGCCCACTACTACCTACATCCGCCTCAGTGAGTGATGCGTTTGATCAGGAAAGAAGATTTCCATTTCTAATGTGTGAAATCATGTATCTTCTTCAATTTTTTTCTCCACAGACAGATCGAACAGAGAACAAGTTGCACCTCTCCATTGATATTGCTAAAGGTGGTTTGACTGGTTTCAGTGGTGTTGGCATCCTTAGCTCCTTATTATCCTTATATTTGAGGTCCGCATCAAATCTCTATTAAAAAAACATTGTAATTAAAATTATTTGGAACAGTAGTAAGCCATACACCATTCATTATCATATACGTAGTATAAGAAATGAAAACTTAGAACTCCCTCCAATATTCTTTATCAATAAAATCCTTAATTTCCTCTATGTTTTAACAATATTTTAAAACGGCAATGTTTTGACAAACGTTATTGATTTTAACGGCGTTAAAATTGGTGTTTATTTTGCACTGAATTGAAAGGTTGGGTGCGACTTAGACCCCTTTAATAGTTAGAGTTAAATAAGTAATATATGAAAAGTCCAAAGTGTTCTTACGAAGATGTTATGGGCTTAGATTAATACTCTTTTAATTTGGAGACTAAAATATTTAATATTTCCATTCCACTAATTTTGTTATATATTTCGTTAGTTTAGTCAGATCATTTTCTCCGTAGAAAACTAAACTATGTTTCTAATATTATTAAGATTGTTATACAAAGAAACAATGATATTCATTCTCACTTAAACCTCTGTATAGTAGGTTGTCTTTTTGGGGATTTCCTTCAAATTTTCATAAATATATATATATATAACTAGAAAATTGTTTGTTTTTTTTTGTCAACTAGAAAATTGTTTGTAATATGATTGTTATTTTTCTCTAATTAGAGTGTTAAACTACCTAGGGTTAACATATATAATTTAAAATAAATATTTTGCAGTCATTTATTTTAAGTAAATCTTGTAAATAGTTCTGCGGTCAGTTTCAATAATACTAATTACAAAGTATACATCGTATCTGTTTCAAAAAATTAAAAACATACCTACTTCTTTTTTTTTGTCAACAATCATATCTACTACACTCAGAAAAAAATAAATAAATAGGTAAATTTTGATTGCGTTGATTATAAATTCTATTATCTTTGGACAATGCTTATTTAGATAATATTTATGAACATAGATATTATTTTTTTATATACTTACCAAATTTTGCTCTTTTCCATATTTAAGCACATATAATATTAATGATAAAAGAATTTTTATAAATAATAGAAGATTAGGAATACTGGAAAATAAAAATATTATAAGTACTTAAAAAAAAACATTAATAAAAAAGGAATAACTATTGATTTATTTCATTTTTATGAGTTTCTGACTTCTATATAAACATGTAATAAGAATTTAGAAATCGCACTTTCTTTTATTCAACATTAGGAGCAAATTTTCTTCTGAATTGACGAGACGACGTTAGCTGATTCAAATTATATTTTCTTCTGCTTGTGACTTGTAAGTACTTCTCAGTTCTCGTAATAATTTGCATACTTATAATATTTTTTGTTTTTGTTTTTAAGGTGTTTCCCACTAATGTTGTCTGTGTTAATTGATATTGAACAAAATAAACACCAAATTATTACTCGGTTAAATGTGTAACCGAGACAAGATATAATTGTTTTT
>OVAW01000790.1:0-11931 GCA_900406365.1 Heliophila coronopifolia | reverse complement strand
CACAGCTTTTGTATTTTTATCCTTTGGTTTGATCGGCCCGGATTAGTTTTAAGATACATACCGATCTTAGATGTGTTTCTTTGTTTAATTCACTTTTTGGGAAGTTCACGTGTTTTTTATCAGATATAAAACAAAATCTGTGTTTCAACAATATTTATCGATCAGTAGCCGCCAAAAATAGGGAAAATGGATAATAAGTACCTACACACTTAAGAAGTAGTAGATTTTGTACCTGAACAAAAAAATACTTCCTAGAGTACCTTAACAATATAAATTTCTGTAAATAAAGCAACGCCGTTATCCGTTTCTGATAATATGTTAGGTCTCATAAACACAAGTGCAACCGAAACCAAATCAAAAGATGTGTCCATACGATAGAAACCTTAAACGAAACCAATCAAAAGCTAAAACCAAACAAAAACAACGATTAGGCATGTAAAACAGACAATTAATATGCACACTGTCTGTTTTACAAGGAGCCTTTTTACACAGCTCTGGGAGGAAACTAAAGACCAATCTACATTCTACAACCAACAATCCTATTCACTTGCGGCAGGAACGGTCCGAAGTTATATGATATCTAAAGCGGAATTGTTTATTTTTATTTCTCCTATAACAAATTTATTAGTTTCACAAATTATAGTTTGTCGCATAATTGAAATATCATTTTTTGTTATTTCTCTGATTCTTTTTTGCCTTTTATTTCTTTTCCTATTTGCATTACCACAAGATTAATTTTTATATTCTAATTTCTTGTAGAACTAATATATAAATCATCAAAAAATTAGAATAATTCTATTTATTTTAAAAAAAACAAAAAAAACATAAACATAAACCTACCTGAATTTTTTATTTTAAATGAAAAAATAGGATATTGGAATGCAGAAGATGAAAAGAATGAACAAAAAAGAAAAGAAATTGTTTAACTAATAGTGACAAAAATATAAAGTTTATTTTCTTTTAATTTAATAGAATTAATTATAATTTTTTGGTAAAAGAATAAAGAGCATTTAATATAATAATCATATATACTAAAAAGGAATAATAACAAAGAAAACTAGGAAAAAACAAGTAAAGTAGGATAAAAGTAACAAAAATAATGAAAATAAATAAAAGCAGCCTCGAACTCGTGAACATAAACACGCTTGATCAATAACCACTGCAATAAAGGCAACTTCTGGACATTGATGCTTCTAAATTAATATAACATAATATGAAGCCTAAAGCCCAAGCTTTATGGGCTTTAGCCTGACTTGCGGTAACGTTTCATGAAAATTTTGCATGAATTTTGCATGATTCATAGTGATCTTAGATTTTATCATCAGTAAAAACATAACAAACTTTGTTAAAATATAAATTTGATTATAATTTTTGAACAAAAATTACAATTTTTATGTATGAAAATTTTGCATTATTTTAGATTCATAGTGATCTTAGATTTTATCATCAGTAAAAATGTAACAAATTTTGTTAAAATCTGAAATCTAAATCATGTGACGATGATAAGGGGCCGATTATCGTGGTGGTGATTAGTTTTAAGGTACAGATTCTTCATGCTTTTGCCCTTATCCGATAGCAAGTTGGAAAACTTTGGTTTCTCTTACGGATTTTTATTTTGACTTTTCAAATATCTAATTATTGGTTTAGGTTGATGAATTTTACTGAAGGAATTTGATTTTCTGGAAATTTATTATCTCGATTGGTTAAAGTATAAACATGATTAACCATTAATCTGATACAATGTTATTGATTTATTGGGGCGCATGCCCCCCTTGGATTCTGGTAGAAATTTTACCGTCGTGCATAGATATATAACTGTGGCCATAGATGTTTCAAATGTAGGAAGACAGGTGTCCGACTGCAATTAAAAAAAAATGCTAAATGGGCGGTCGTTACCAAGCCCAAGCGGACTTGGAGTCTAAGTTTTTTGTGTCCATGACCGCCCCAAACCACAGACTTGTCTGCGGGCTAGACATATTATTTTTTCGAAACCGATTTTTGTAGAAAAAAACAAGCATAAAACATTGAAATAGAGAGATGTTCTTTTTTTTTTTTTTGTCAAAGAGAGATGTTCTTATACAAGTTAAATAGTAATGGTTTAGTGGGTAACATGTGTAAAGTCAATTGTTAGCTTACAAGCTTTAAAGATGCTGCTTTAGATTTTAGATTATTTAGAAGTATTTACCAATGCAATAATTTGAGGTTGTGTTAAAGAACTGATTGCAAATGTAGTTTTATTGTATCTTTGCATAGGTAGTTTTGGATGCAAGGTTTGTTTCTTAATTCCTTAAGTTTCGTTTTGACAATATAAGCTTTGTTCTTTTGAATGACATCACCTGCATTTCGAGATCTCACATTAATTTTAATTGACAGTTTCTATTATGGGTGGGCAAACGGAAAATCGGGACGAGAATGTTCTGAAACGGGAATTCGGGAGTAAAATATTTGTCTCATTTCTGTCCCATTTAAAATACGGGACGGGAATGAGAATTCCTATTTTTTTTATTTTTTTTATTTGATTATTAAATAAATCTAAAACTAAAACAAATTATAACATTTAACACCAATAAAATAAATATCTTAAATAAATCTTCTATATTAATAAATTGTAGATTAAAACAAATTATTTAGAGAAAATTTATGTTATTTTCAAGTGATAAGGTATTAGAATATAAAAATTATATCTAGTCAATATATATTAATATCTTCTATAGTAAATTAATTTCACAAATTAACATAATTATTAATTTTATTTAAGATTTTTAGTAATAAAAATGTTTAAATTTAGAAATTAGAAATATTTGTTGATTATAAGATAGATATATTCTAGATACTTAATATCTATATAATTTCATATATACATATAAAGATTTTTAGGAAAAAACGGGACTTCGGGAATTCTCGTTCTTGTCCCGTTCCGTCCCGTTCCCGTTCAGAAATTCAAAACTTGTCCCAAACAGGAATGATTTCTCGTATAGGGCGGGAATTTCGGGACGGAACGGGACGGAAACTGTGCTCACCCCTAGTTTCTATACAAAAAAATCGAAACGAACATGAAAGCTATTTTAATGGTTTTTGGGCTAATCTGAAGCATTCTTGAACAGCAATATGAAATCCGTTCATAAAAGTATGACTCCGGGTATAAAATTTCAGTTTTTTTAAGTTGATATATTTTTTTGAACAAACACTACAATTTTTATGTTTTAGTTTTAGCATGGCCTTAACCGGGATTATATATTTAGAGGGCAGCAGCAAGTATACCAAGTTTGCTTGTAGTCTAATTGTTGGGTTAAATGCAACTGTTGGGCCGGGCCTGGGTTTTAGACTATTTTAGTGGGAACAAACAAAGTTATTTATTGTTGTAAAGAAACTTAGAGCGCATGGCAACAAATAGATTAGGAGAAGATGAAGTAATCAAAACTGGAAGATTGAATTATGATGTATTATCTATATATATTGAAGCCCATGTAACTACTCCATATACGTTTAAGAGTACCTTAAGACATTCAAAGATATGCCTACCCACTTCCACATGCCATGTGTAGATGATCCATATGCATGCATTGGCGTATGTATAAGAGTTTGTGAATACAAAAACTAAAAATTAAGAAATTAAATATTTTAGTAATGCTAACTTCTACAAAAAAAAAATGATTTTTAGCACCTCTTTCGTTCGATAATACATTTTGATAAAAAAAAAATTAACATAAAAGTACATCTAAAAAAACATTACAAATGAATGAGTCTATACTCCATTTTTAATGGATGCAAATTTAAATATTTATTCATAGTATGATCTTATTATTTAACTAATTTACACAAAAAAATAAAAAAAAATATTTCAAAATAGATCCGCCCATGACTATGAGCCATCTATTTCATGCTTTTATGTGTCATTGAGTTGAACTAAATATGTTTTTTTATGTAATAAATATTTACAATTTAAGATTACTTTGATATCGTATTAGATTAATTATTTGTACCAGGGTCACAAAATTGTAGAGTAAGTATTTATTTTGTTATATAGAAAATAATTATATATATGTACAAAGGTCACAATGGCATGTGGAAGTAGTTCCGCACGTAAATACATGACAATCGTAGCATATGTTTTGCTTACATGTATGTCTTAAGGTACTCTTAAACGTATATGGAGTAGTTACATAGGCTTTATATAATACATCGTAATTCAAGCGACGTCGTTTCTTTCGAATTTAAAAAAAAAACAATTCCCAGATTTACAAAACTGGCCCCAAAGGCCCAAATTAAATATTTACACCTATTATAATTCAAAACGATGTCGTTTCAGATATAAGAAAAATTGAATTCCTAAATTCTGAAATCCTATTTTCAATCAATTGTGGTATTACTTTGGTTATTATAGCATTAATTTGGTATTTCTAAATTCTAAAAAGTATTTTATAAAACGTATGAAAATATTTATTGTGGTGAATGGTTCTACTTTCTTATTAATTATTATTATTATCATAATAAATTTTAATAGTCATATAAATTTCAGTTTGTTGTT
Source organism: Heliophila coronopifolia (assembly GCA_900406365.1). Classification (NCBI taxonomy): domain Eukaryota; kingdom Viridiplantae; phylum Streptophyta; class Magnoliopsida; order Brassicales; family Brassicaceae; genus Heliophila; species Heliophila coronopifolia. Next base: position 7,403 of record OVAW01000790.1, on the reverse strand, counting down.
TTGCAATAATTTTGATGGTGAAATTTGTATAAAGATTTTAGGTATGGATTCAAATATTATGGTTTGATATTTAGAAATTTATGCTTTTTCGTTGATTATTTTTAAACAATTTAATTTACTTACATTCATTTTATTATAATAATAATTCAATTTTGATTTATCAATATTTTTTTCTTTTTCCTTTTTCTATCAGTTTTTATGATTTGATATTTTAATAGGTTTTTTCAATAATGAACTAATATGACAAGAAAAAACAATGAACTAATCTAGTATTTTTTACATGTTTGAGAAACATGAAACGATAGTCACAAATATTCTGACATATCTGAGATAAAAATATGATGTTATAAATTCTTCAAAAAAATTTATTGATTGGAAATTCTAAATTTAAGATGATATATTGACGGAATTACAATTATTTTTTTATATAAAACAAAGATAAAAACATTCTATTTTCACTCTTAATTATTATATATACAAAATATTAATTTTTTTTTATTATCATATTGATAGCCAATAATTATTGTTATCTCACTATTATAGTTTTGCATTATCATTATCATGTTAAAGTTTAATTCTTTCTGGCAATCAAAATATTAAAAATCAAACATATCAAAAAGGTCTTTTGACAAAAATGAGTATCTCTTTTTTTTAATGATTATTAAAATAGCATCATTGTAACTTATATAAGTATTTTAATACTTTAAATTTATATTTTTGTTTTAAAAGATATATAGAATAATTGGTATGATATTACGTAAGTGTAAGTAATCATTAAATGGAAATTTACAATATTATCATTTATCCAATTATTCTTAACTATATCTTATGATTAGTTTTTTTTTTTAAAATATATAGTAGATTTACATAATTATAATAGAAAGATAATTTTTCAAAGGCATTGAAAGCAAATTGATTAAAACTTAATATTTTATAATTATAAAGCAAAGTCTTTCTTGAAAAACAAAATTCGCACAAAGTTTTCACTCTTGTTTATATTAAATGAAATGTAACACAATTTCATATCAAAATTAGCAAATTTAGTATAAAGATAAATACATGTAAGCAACAAATATTAAGATAAAAGGAAACATTAACTAAAAATCAATCATTTTGGTCCAGACAAAGAAAAACATCAACTAGAACTCAATCATTTTGGTCAAGTAAGACTCTACAAGTGTTCATTTAAAGAAGAGTTAAACCACAAAATTGTTGTCACATATCATCCCATCGAGAAAGACGGCAAGTCAATTGTGAAATGACTTCATGAACCGTTCTTGATATATTATAACCTCCTGCATAAAGCAGTTATTATCAGGAAAAGCATAAAATAAATTAACGCATGTCAGCATTGATACATTCATATGTTATTTTACAAGAATCTTATTATATATAAAAATTTTTTCAGCGAGAACGAACCTCTACTTCAGTGATGCCAAGAACATTGGTGTTCGTTACAGTTCCTTTTATGTGCATCACATTTACCGTTAAATCTGTAATAGAGACATCCTCTTCATTATCTATTAATTCCAAATTGGGCCACTCCGCGTTTACTTGCACCATTTGAACTAGTTCATATATTCTAATCCAACCAATAGGTAAACGATGACTTCCTTCATAGATCTCAACTTGTCTCGTTGGACGGAAATGATCACCGCTTAACTCCAAAGAAGATTCCGACCTTGAACATAAATTATCAACAAATAGTTATGACCAAATCCAGGAGAAGTAAGTCTGGTTGGTCCATCTTCTTGCTTCAAGTAAATTTTTCCAGTTGTTTTGCCTCGATATGTCTTTTTGTGCCTCGAATAAATTTAAAGGCACATATAATCCCATCAGTCCAAAGATCACTTTTGGCTACACATGCATGATTTTTTACCCTCTAGCTTCTTGGATTTACTCTATTGAAAAACTGACTTATTCTCTCTATTACCTCCCATGGTCGATCAATAGTAAATCCAAAAGTTGTTCTACTATAGATTATGATTATAACCCAATGGAGGTTTTTCTTTTTTATTTTTTGTCGGCCAATGAAGACTTTATATTTCATGTTCTATATTATAAATATCACTAATTTATCTATATGTAAAAAGATTTTGTGATACCGATGGATAAAAACATTTCATTTGCTATGTGAACTTATTGAAAATCACAAAAATTTATGAATTTTGCTGGGAGTTCTTAAAATTTTGGAGGCTTGGAGTCTTGGAGTCGGAAAATATTTTGTACTAGGATATGCGTATTTTGTTTTTTTTTTCTTGCTCATTATAATCAAACATAGGTATTTATTAAAATTATTTAAAAGACAAAATTTTCTTATATATATGCATAAAGTCTGATTTATATGAAAAACAAATATTGTCTTTAATATAGATATTGTCCACTAATACATCTTTTGAACATAATAAAGCTCTCCATTGGTTTAAACTTTAGAATGTGTTCTCCTCTCTAGGGGGTGGACTTTTGGTTAACCGATTCGATTTCGGTTTTCGGTTAATCGGGTAATGATAAATATAAACTATTCGGAAAATATTTTTATTCGATTCGGTTTGGTTTCGGTTCGGATTTTTTTCTGTTAAAACCATTCGTTTATTCGGAAAATCGAAAATTTTTATCGTTATAGAAAAATATAAAAACATACAATCAAATTGAGAAGATAATAGCTTTCAGATCAACTATAAAATTTATGTCATATCAAAATATACAATCAAATTTATTAAAAAAAAACAGCAGGATACGTGATTTATATATTTTTATAAATATACAATCTTGACTATGTTTTATATATACATATCAAATTTCACCGTGATTAATAAAATATAACATATTTCACCAGTTTATATACAAGTTAAATCACAATCAAACTTGTAAATATTAAAGATTACATGTAGCAATCACTATTGAAACACAAGATAAATTCACCAAGTTGCGGAAGATTACGTGATTGTGATTGGTATAATACAACAAAACTTTACTATTTTTTAAATCAGAACTCCACCTATTTGATATATACAACTAAAATTTACTATTTTTGTAAATTATAACAAAAAAAAGTAGAATGCAGATCAATACAAAACTCACAAAAAATCAGAGATTAAGACAAAAAAAATATTATGAACTCATTGAAATTGGCCGAAACTCACCTTAATTGACCAGATTCACGCAATCGAAACCGATCGGTTAAACAAATATTACATAATTTTTGTTTAAAGAAGGATATTTTTGTCTTTTCATAATATTTTGACTTTTGTCAACGAAAATCGATGCTCGACTAACGGATGTTAAGTCATGTTTAGCGAATTTTTTATTTTCAAAAGTCTAGGAATTTTAGGATGCGAAACAACGAGTTGGTGTATTAAAAAAGAAACACAATGATACCGGCATAGTTTTTCGACAAAATTGCTGATTGTGGGTATTTTGAGGATTTTTTCTTTATATTTAATAACTTAATTTTTGGTTATCTATAACTTTCTTTTCTTTATATTAGTTAGTTTTATTTTGATATTTATAATGTTTTAGTATTTTTTCTTCTTTTTTAAACATAATCCTAAGCCGATACAGATTTTAAAATTATATTTTATCCTCACATGTTACTTTCAATATTATAATTTATAACAACTATGCACTAATAATTGAAAGAAAAACTTCCAAAAATATCATGGCACGTCATTAAATAAACATATTTAGTTATAAACTTATAATATATATACCATAGTTTTTTAAACTGTATTTGTATACCAAACTTACAACGTTTGCTTAATTTTTTTGGCATTGTATATTCGATAGTTTCTAACTTATAGCGTATTCGTTGTCTTCTTCTGCGGTTACCTACGTGTCACGTTACTAAATCAAGTTTCAATTAAATAACGTATGTGTAAATATTTTATTTAAAAAAAACACATTTTTTATCTACTTTTGTTATTATATAAATATATTCTATCAACTTTTAAAGTTGGTTACATGTGACCTGATTATCCCTGATTAAAACATGTACATCTATTTTTTTTGTAAATTGGATTTTGGGATTACATGATCATTTATTTATATCATAGATGATAAAAATGGTTACGTTAAAACACACAATTAAAATTGATCCATGTCGCTTTCATGATTTAACCAAACATGTTAATTTAAATACTTACACAAAGTCTCAAATGAAGTAATCTAGCTATAGATTATATTATTTTATGATATCTGCAATAAATGCAAGAAAAAAAAGTTTGACTTTGGATATAAAGTTTTTAAAATTAAGGATATTCAAAATAAAGTCTCCATTTATTCTGCATTAAAGCATGTATTATAAATTTATATTTTGCCAGGTCTTAAAATTTTGGAGGCTTCTTGGAATACAAAATTAAATATTTACTAAAATTGGGAGCTAAAAAGAATTTTACTAAAGTTTTGCTAGGGAAATGTCTTGAATGGCCCAGATGACACATTTGCCTAGTAATCCTATTTCGAGGGATATATCTACGTAAGATATAATTACACTTAAATAGTTTTAATAAATTTGTAACATAGCTTGGAGGAAAATATCCATTATATAATCTGCAAATATAATATATTGCGTGTCCGTAATTTTTTTTATTATATTCACTTATAAAAGTCTTAAAAATGTAAAAACGTCCAAAAAGTATACTTATTCTCTAACCAAAAATGATTTGATTAGAAGTTTTAGTGGACATTATTATTTGCTAATTTATATGTTTATAAAAAATATTTCTTTTTAGAATTTAATTTTTTTAAGAATATATTTTTAATCTCCACTCTTTAACTCAATCATAGAACCTGAAGAGACAAAATCGATTTGCAACTGGTCCTGAAAAATGTTGCATATTCTAAAAGAGGATCGTGACTTTATGCACAAAACCAAATTACACTTGAATCTAACGCAAGTAAACTATGACTAAGCAATTGAAATTTGGACTAATTCGTATATATAAAAATCTACTTGATATGGAGACAGGAGACTTGTAATATTTCTTTGTAGAAAAAGAAATATTTACTACATGGAAATCCACATTTAAATTCTTTGCCGTCATTTTCGGAGAAAGATGACTTTTATTTTTATTTTCATCCAAATATACTTATTTCACCTATTACATTTACATAATAGTTTATTAATAACAGTTCTCCATTTATATTAAAAAGTTAACATATAATGTTTTAAATAATAGTTTATTAATAACAAAATGATGCAACTGTCGTAATTTCTACAGTTAATATTTTAAATATTGAAATATTAAATAGAACAAATAAACTATTTTAACTTTGTTACAAATTTGTGGAGTGATATTTGGTATAGCGAATAGAGTATATTAGCAACGATCTTTGAATTTTCGATTTTTTATGATAGTTATTTTTTTTTAATTGACATTTAGATTTTTTTTGTCAATAGAACCAATTTTTAGTATGTATAATTGGAACGTTAGGATATGGTTAAAATATATTTTTTTCTTTTAAATATAAATATTAATAATTTAGGGTCTAAATTAAAAATAAAAAATAAAAATAACTATTTGGCCACGGTAGAAAAATTGTTTAATAAAAATTTTGAACATAATATTTCAATAGTTTGAACGGATTCTGGATTTAGACTATCAGATCGGTATGTTATGGTCCGTGTTTGACAAAGATAAACCTTGGTTACAAATTATATTTTGTAAAACCCATATATAAATGAACAAAATAGAATCTCATTCACGAATTTACGTAGACATATTTAATTTGGTCTATATGTTTAAAATTAGGTAAATAGACAAATTGGTCTAAGTAAATGGTTCAATGCCAGATTTTTGGAAAAGTAAGTCAAGATTTCACATCTTGAGTCTCAAATTGTATTGCATAATCTTCACCATTGACAACATATATAATTACATTTGTCAAACTGATATTTATATTTTTTACAACACTGTATATATATATATGAAAATTTAAATCTAAATAGTAATTAATTACTAACACTAACATAATTACTATGTTATGTTATATGTAATTGTCTCGTTAAAGTCAAAAATATTTTAAATAATAATACGTCTGCCATTTTCTTGTCGATATTATAACCAAAATTTGATTTTGAACTCAAGTGGTGATATTTAGGTTTAAAGATTCGCAATATATTTAATTTTAGGGGCTAATATTACCTTTGATTTTATTACTTACATTTCCTGCTATTTTCATTATAATTTTAAGAATTTAATATGAGAAAAAAATAACGTATAGCCAAAAAATATTTAGAATCAGCACTTGTTATAATTAAAGATGGTCTAGTAATTAGACAGCCATTATGAAAATAACATGAAAACTAAATTTTATTTAGTCGAAGTTAAAATTTTGATCTTGAAAATAAATTACGTAATGTTATTCCAGGAATTAGCTATCTCATTTTTTGACGTATTGTTCTTGGATTCAAATATTTTCAATTACAAAACTTTTTTTCCAGGGAGCTAATTGATAAAATAAACAGATTATTTGTTACATTTTAAGCAGTGCTTCAAAAAGATACATTTTATTTTATTAATAATTTAAAAGTTAGGCAAGTGTTACATAATTAATACTATAACATTTCTTGTATTTGTGTTCTTTGTGTCTACTTCAAAACATGGCTATGAAAACTGTCTTTGTTGTCTCTTTGCTTCTCCTTGCCATTGAATTGCAAACCACGTTTGGTAAGTTTGCATTTTCATTCCTTCTAATTGTTGTAACATGTATTTATTTTTGTTGTTTTGCAATAAATATATTCACTACATTCTAAATTTTGCAAAAAAAAAAGTTATTTAATCGAAGAAAAAAAAATTTGGTTTCTCTTACGGATTTTGACTTTTCAAATATCTAATTCTTGGTTTAGGTCGAAGAAAGTTTCTCTTACGCAGTTTTTTAACCAATGTTTAAATTATTTTTATTTTCATCGTTGTAATAAGTGATGTTAATATGGGTAAACCCAACTCGTATTAATATGGATAACTAAAAATTAAAAATTAAGAGTATACTAGGTGATGTTTGCGTTATGTGCGGTTTAATCGATTACTATTATATATGATTAATGTTTTAACATTAAAATCAATTAGAAAAACAGAAATGAAAGTAACATAAATTATATCTCAATCGGAAACGAATTCGATATAGAAAAAAAAATTTAGAACAGGAACGAGACGAGTCGGATTGGGATGGAACGGGACGAGAAATGTGCACACCCCTATTTGGTAAGCCAGATTTGTATTAGTAAGATAAAAAAAAACACGTTAAAAGATAATTAAAAAACAAGAACAATCAATTGGTTCAACTTAAAGTCCCAATAATCAATGTATATTCGGAATAAGCTATTCATTTGTTTTTTTTAAATGTAAAAATTATATATAGTCAATATATATTAATATCTTCTATAATAATTTAATTCCACAAAT
>OVAW01000788.1:680-12606 GCA_900406365.1 Heliophila coronopifolia | reverse complement strand
TCACTACTTAAATCAACCCAAGAACATCAGATCTTCATAATTGACAGACTCAGTGCAACTAGATCAGATTCATTACTAGACACCAGATTGAACTTTTTGTCGGCAACTAGAAATTTACTGTTTTTGTATGAAGAAATCTCTTAATTTTGAGCAAACAAGTCAATTAGCATAAATCCTTACCACCGACACTAACAATTCAAGATAAAATTAGCTAAAAAAGTGCGGAATCTAAAAAAAAACCTAAATCCTAGTAGATTTCCACCGGTCAAACCCAGATCCAGAAGAAAATTGAAAAGCCAAAGACTTTTGCACAGAAATAGAGAAACCCAGATTAAAAAAGCCAGCTAATTGGAAACAATGTGTAACTTACTCTGGCATTTTCATCAGCATTAATCAGAACAAACTCGTTCCTGTTGTGAGAACCGGCGATTAACCGGCCACCGGTATTCATATTGTCCCAAAACAGAATCTACAGTAATTGGATTTCACAGATCGATTGAAAAAAGAGAGGAAAGTGGTTAATGCAACCGAGTCAACTCAGAGATCCAGTCCATAAAGAGATGTTAATCTCACCAGCCTCAAGTCCGAAAAAACCAGACTTTGTTTGAAAGTATATAAAAATACAAAGAAGAGAAATCAAAGAAGGAATAATGTGGAGTATTGTATAAATGGTGATGGTATTGATTCAGCTGCAAGCCACAAGCTTTTTTTTTTTTCCTCTCTCTTCTCTCTGAAAGTGCTCAGTCACAGAAAAGTAGTAAGATTTCAGAGGTAGAGAGAGAGAGGCAAAGCTGGAAATAATAAAAGAGTAGGCCAAAATTTTACAAAGGCGTAATCAAGAAGAAAATCAGTGAGAGAGAGAGAGAGAGAGAGATGAGAGATTATTTAAATCGTGAGATTATGTAAATGAGAAAAAACCAAAGGCGCGATATTTTAATAAAAATCGGACACAGTTGAAGTGTGGGACCCATTAAACCGGTGTGTACTCTCTCTCCTCCACCCACTTGTTTGTAGACCCAAAAATATATTATTCAAATTTGTACTTTCTCTGGTTATGTTCATTGAACCACCGTAACATTTTTAATTCTCTGGTTTTTTCCGGTTTAGCTTGTAATTATCTACGTATATATAAAAAAAAGTAAACTAAATTTCGAACCAATTAGGATTGCCAATTTATCTATATGAACCACTCTTGTTCTCTTCAATAAACAATACACAATAATACTATATTTTAACAATAGAATACTATTTTTATTAATTATTTGTCTGCGAAGATTCACGTTCTTACATCATGTGCAAGAAAATAATAGTTTTTTTTGTAATAATGTAGAAAAATTTACAGTGAGACAGTCAAGGTCTTATTTACTGTCCTACCGTGTAATAAATTCTTCTTAATTTCTCTTAAAGAGCACAATCTGTTAAGCATCGTGTCCAAGATCCTAATTTCTAGGTATTTTGTTTTTTCTTTTTGTTCTAAATTTTTATTGTTAAATTGGATAAAATATTCCATGTTAACATTGAGTAATTACCGTTTTAAGCACGGACAGTTTATGTTTTTTGACTGTTTTTGTATTTATCTGTTGACTGACTACATTGGTTTTCACTCTTATATTACTCTTTCATCGTTTATTTTTTAATATTTTTCTCTAATTTATTTGTGATATTTTCTCATCAAAGTTTGACGGTAACAAGAAATACATTTTTCGTTGTTTGGTTTTAATTTTAAAACTCGACTCACTCGCTATATTGCTTTCACTTTTTCTCATTCGAGCTTAAAATAAAATAAAATGTGCAATTATTGACATTATCGTATCACATCGATATATTTACATATATATGCCCATGTATGATATATGTCTATATGTATACATTTGCCGACAAATAGTTCGTGATATTATAATAAATATATAGTAGCAGTGTTTTACAATATGCTTTTAGAAATTATAAATTTATTGACTTGATGATATAGGTGGGGAGAAATAAATAATTTATAGAAAATTTGTTATATATATAATATATTCAAATGTAAAGAGAGAAAGAACTTTAGTAGGTTACCACATCAGATGTCGTATTCATGATTGATTGAATGCTGTGGGCTGTCCTCTCTAAGCCCTCGTGCCACATGTTCTTATACAAACTGTCGGTGCCACTTATTTTATTATTTTTACCAGACTATGTAAAAGAAAATAAAAGCATTTAATTTTTACGATTATGTGTACTATAGTACATATAACTCTATATCTTTGGAATTGTGCAGAAATAACACTGAACAATGCATAAGTTTTGTTGCTTGTTTTTACTAACTAACAATACACATGATTTACTTGTGAAAATTAAGACAAGGAGATCAATTTAGAGCTTTTTTGTCAACGCATTATAGATTTTAAGTCAAACCTATTATTCTGTCGGTTGCCCTTCAACTTGATCTAATTGTATCACAGCTGTTCAGTAATTTTTATATTTTTTTTTTAATGATAAATCTATTTCTAAATTACGAAAATAAGTATAACATGCATGTTATTGTACCATAGTGATGAATAGCTAAATACAAAGATAGAACATTTTGTTATTAAGTTCTAACACCATTCTATGAAATTTAAACTTACTTATAGTACCGACAAAAAAAAACTTACTTATAGTACTTATAGGAGTTGGAAAAATAAAAGTTATATGAGTACTAAATTAAAAATCATAGGACCAAAATAAATCTTTTGCAGAATTTAAAGACATTAATAAAAAATATTATTTCAAAATTAAAAGTTTAAATTTCTTATCAATATCTATATTTTTTTTTAGACGTTGCTCAGAAAGATAGTTGTAAAAGGAATTGTCACCGTTTAAAGTTCCGTATTTGAAAATGGAATGACGAACTTTTTACTCTATGAATTTCGATAATTATATTGAAATGACAAAATTAAGTATTCCCTCGGGTTTTTTACATCATGTTTTAGAAATTTCACATATATTAAAAAAATATTACAATTATAAGTTTAATTTTCACTGTCGTAAATACATTTAATAAAATTAGGGCCGGTTCAATAATATTAGGGTTCCGGGCGAAAAGAAAAAAATTATTTAATGTTACACTACATTTTTTATGGCCTTTAATAGCATATTTTTTGGGCCTATTTGTGAAGAATTTTTTTTTTCTTTTGACGGTGAACCCAGAGCGGTCGCACCTCTCGTCCCCTTCTAAAATGATCCTGAATAAAATTACAAATTTAATTAAAATAAATTAATTATTTAATCATATTAAATTTAAAACTTAATTATGCACAGAAAACTAAAAATATCATCTATTAAAAAAAACAAATTTTTTTTTTAAAACATCAAGTAAAAAAAATGGAAGGAGAATATATTAATGTAATAAAAAATGACCAAATATTACGGATCAAAATTACTACTAGATTTTTATTATTATTTCGGCTTCGCGTGCAATTAATTCACGAACCATTTGTTGAAGGAGTCAGAAATAGCCAATTAACGAGTGGCGAATGCAACATTTTGTGTGGGGTTTGTTTGTCGTTCACATGATTCTTTTTTTTTCCTTTAATGTTTTAGTTTTTTCCTTTAATGTTCAAGTTTTTTTCTCTCTCGAAATTTAATTGTTCTCACTTTAAGATTACGCAATCAGAACGCATAGGCTAAGGTTGCACAAAAATTTACGATTCATAATTACCAAATATGCATATATAGATCATAGATGTTACATTTCATAAATATCACAATACACATTCAAGAGCCATATACAAAATCAGCTAGAAGTATATATAACATAAGCAATTTATGTTCTACAATTAACTAACAACAAGTACAAAAACACCCATAGCGTCATAGCGACATGGTTGTCTTGTTTCTTTACGCAAAAAAAAAAAAAAAACTCTACACTTATATATCACATAGTTATTTAATTTGTCTTCTTTGATACTTTTTGTTGTTCCTTTTGGATTTAATTTTTATTTGTTTCTTGAAACAATTTTAATATACCCGATTCCAAAACAAGAAACCTTACAAAACAAAGTCTCATTCTTCAGTCTTAAAATGGTGCCATTGCTTGCAAATGAAGTATCTAAAAGAACAAAAGAAAAAGATATACTCAGTTATGGTTTAAGGATTATTTATCTTTAAAAAGCTAAGTTATTTCCCTAAACGGAAACACAAATGTAATTATGTATATATGTCCAAGTACATAAAGAGTAATTTTCTTTACGTGTTTATAAATTTTAGTTAAAATGTTATGATTAATCCAAACACGTGTTGCATGTCTCTCGGGTAAGTTTATACTCATTTTTTTGTTTTTTTTTTACTATTTGTTTCTTGTGAGTACGTATAATCATAACTGCGGGATAGTGCGCAATGAGTAGCATTTTTAAATTAATTAAAATACGGAGGGAGTAACATTTTTCTAAGCTGCTATTTTTAATTGCTCAAAAACACACTTATCAATTATATTAAGAACAAAATGTGCGTTTTTTTAATGTCATATCTACGACGCAAGCTCAAGTCAAGAATGTGGATATTCCATAACCCTCTGAATAACAAGTTAATACCCTTTAAAAAGGAAGACAAACAAAAGAATTTTATACTTTTAAACAGAAAAATGTAATAGTTTCTACATTGGAGTTTTTATTGTTGATATACATTTATATACTTATTTAAAAACTTAACTATATACCCATGGGGAATTATAGAGTTAATTATGTATGGAACTAACTTCCTTTTTGTATGGAAACGACAACATGATTTATTTTGATAACAAAACACAATCCTTTATGATGAAAAAAAAAAACACAATCCTTTATGAAAGTGGGAATACTTATTAACTTACAATTATTAAATAGCTTTAAGAAATAGTTGTTGACAAAAAAAAAAGTTAGGCTACGTGTCGAATGATAATTCTCTAATCGGCGGAGGAGAGGGTCCGTAAAATGAAATTTAAATCATACTATAAAGTCTCACAAATCGATAAGTGTATACTAAAACGATACTATAGTATACATATATAGTATTTTAAGAATAATATTTCCACACAGTCATAATTTCGCGATATTCTAAAAAAATGCCAAACCACACCAATATGCACTCTCCATTAATTACGATTTTTGTAATTACTTGTGGTTGCAATAAATTTGAAAAGTCATATTCTATACAATTATTTATTGGAAAGAAAGAAAACGATATTTTTTAAGATGNAGTCATATTCTATACAATTATTTATTGGAAAGAAAGAAAACGATATTTTTTAAGATGAATAAAACAAATTTCGAACAGCTGTGAAATTGCTTTGTTGTACTTTAGACAACCAACAAAAAAAAAGTCTAACTGGTCCGAACTCCGAACTAAGGAATTATCATCTCTCAGATTTCGGGCAGCATTTCAGATTTTTACGGGCATCGGTCTCGGTTAGGTCTTTTCGTTTAGACAGCTCATCGCCAGTTTTTAATCCGCGAGTATAGTTCATAAATTATGTACTCGCGAAACTATTGGTTGTTTAGAACAGTTCTGTAACCGACACCGCCTAATGAGATTCGGACCAAATTACATCCTTTCGGGTAATAAAATTTGACTTTTTACGCTCACTTTCTTACAACTACTGACTTTTTTACTTGAAATCTCAAAATCGAAAAACGACTAAAAAAGTTAAAAAAAAAACAAATGTAAAACATTGTTTTTCTTAAAAGAATAAAATATTAAATGGCTGCCAGTTCAAGGAAAGTTATATATATGTTGTCAATGTTAATGTTGAATATGCCTTTTGTAATTAAAATAAAATTACGGACGGCTGCTAAGAAATTATATAAGTAAAATAAGTTAAAGAACACATGCAAAAAGTTGGTCATACTATGCCATTGGCATGTTCTTCTTCACCACTGTCTGATATCTTCCAGCTATGTGATTCTCTTTTGTAAAATATTTTCATAAATCCAATATCAGAATTTTCATGTTTCTTTGTCTTTTTGTAACGTGAGAATAATTGGGAGGTGAATAGAATCTTGATTTCCAATTTAAGAAATTAAAAACAAAAGTAGGGACTTGGGAGCATTACTTTAGTAACAAAGCTTTTACTTGATTCCAAATTCAATCTAGTGGGGCAATCATACAGATATTTTTATTGATTTGAAAAAAGTCAACATCATATATCAAAATGGGCTTTTCGTCGATTTTTCCATTCGCCTTAATGTGGGCTTAACGACTCGTTTAAGCCCATATACATTGTTTGCAAACAAGTATATATAGTATGTAGAGGTGTCAATGCGGTTGGACGGGTGCCTAACCGTGGGCTTTTCAAAAAGTTAGCGGACTTATGGGTGTGAAAAACTAAAACCATGCAGACTGGCGGGCTGGAAAACCAAAAATCATACTAGCTCCGCGCGGACGGGCGGTTACCATGGCCCAACCGCGGGGCGGACTAATCTTGGTCTAATTTTTTTTCCAAAATTTACCTAAAAATACCAAAATTCATAGTTTTGGGCGGGCTATAGCAGGTTATGGGCGGACTCTGGGCGGACTCTGGGCGGGATATAGGCAGACTATGGGCTATGTGTGATGGGCGGGCTATGTTTGATGGACGAGCTATGGTTTATGGGTTAAAGTATCAATCTAAGCGGTTAAGCCCGCGGGCTTAACTGGTCATAATTTAAAAAACCGCAAAAAATATGGGCCTAAAATCTGAAAGCCAAACTCGCAGGCGGCCCGCCCATTTTGACACATCTATATATATGGCCTTTTATAAAATTCTCCTTTTATAAATTCTTCGAGTATTTGCAGTTTTGCCACCAATTTTGCGTCTAAATACACATCTAACGATATAGTGTGTTTACGAATAAATATTTAATCTGCATAAATGGGTGTAACTGAAATTTATAAAGACAGATGTTAATGCTTAAGCTTCCCATCTAACCACGATCACTTATGATAATTAATAACAAAACAAAATTAACTAACGTTAAACTTATCATCTCCCTACTGATTCATCCACTACTATGAGACGTCACTATATAATCTTCAAATCACATTCATAATCTCATAACTCAACAAGTAAAAAAACTAAAGCAATGGCCACTAATCTCCTTTTACTCACTTTTGTTACAATTTCGTATCTCATATCGACCGTACACATTGTCACCGTCGTTGATGCAAGAAATCTACAAACCACCACAGATGGTACAGATCATTCCGCAGCCGGAAACCTATTGGATTGTTGGAACTCAGCTTTGGAGCTTAAGTCATGCACCGATGAAATCGTTAAGTTCTTCCTTAGCAGTAACGGTACGACTGAACCGGCTGTTTATAGTGGAATTGACAGAGATTGTTGTCAAGCCATTGAGGTGACTGCCAAAGAGTGTTGGTCCGTTATGTTTACTTCTTTAGGACTTACGGCTATGGAAGGGAATAATCTTAGAGAGTATTGTGATTCTCAGGCGGAGAAGCCGGATTTGGCTCCGGCTCCGGCTCCAGCGCCGGAAACTTCAGATTTGTCTCCGGTTGAAATTACTTACCCGGGACTAAATTAATTATAGGGTTTTCCCATTTTTTTCTTTAATATTTTAAGTTAAATAAAAGTTAACACTTTGTGTGTTCTTGCCATTTAGATGTTCCACAAAAATTAGATATGTTTTGTATTGTTCTATATTTAAAAATTGCATATCATTTCCTAATTTATAAATTTGAAATTGAAATTCATTTTCATCATTGAATTCTAGATTCACCTGGTGGCTTGTTCCGCAAGCTTCTTAAGATCCCATCAACAAGCTTATCTTCATCCAAAGCACAGGTCTTCTTATCATCTTTAACAGTGTCCCAAGAACCCAGAATTTGTAGTATATCACTCTTAGTTTCATCTCCTTTCTTCTTGTTCCTTTCCTCGCCACTCTGAACCTTCTTCGAATCATATGGAGCTGGAGTAGACGAAGGAACAATGTATCCTGATTCAATCCTCGCCTCGGGCATTATTTGTATCAAAGACTGTAGTTTTGGATAACCGAGATTCTGATAGTCTAAACGATACCCGAATTTATCCAAAAAGTCTTTCTTAAAGTTACTCATATTATAACCTCCAGGGCTTTCCTCTGTTATCTTCTTTATCAGCTTATGACAATCTGCAATCACCTCGCTTCTTGATCTCTCCAATGGTTTCCAGCTTATACCAATGTTCTTGGACTTTTTCTCATCATCTACTTCTCCAAACTGCGATTTTGATATCATTCCAGCTGCTGCAGCATTGCAATGCTCTGTTTTTCTTCCCCTAAAGAACTTGAATCTCTTCAGAACTCGGCTTAAAAGCCCCGGACTTGCAGCAGCTTCAATGTCTGCTTTTACCTCCTTAGCAGATTCACTGGAGGTAGAAGATGCAATTTGAGAATTAAGTTTATTTTCTTGGAGATGCTCTAATTCAATCTCAGGTGAACCAAACCATAGTCTCTTTATCTTCTGAAGAAACCCATCTTTTTCCAAGGAAGAAGTATCATCAACCCCAGGAGTTAAAGGTAGCTGATTTTCTTTGTCTTTTGCTTTAACAGACTCTTGAGAACTAACTTGTGACTGAGATTCCTTTTGGACATCTTCAACATTCGAATGCTTCTTTTCAACACTATAAATTTCGGGATTCTCGCTGCTTAGGTCCGGTGATGAGGCTTTGTTATCCATTTCCTGGGTACAAGCATGGACAAGAAACATACCATCTCCCTTTGGTAAAACTTGTAAGATCTTCGGCATAGATAGCAGAAACTTCGAAAAACTCTTATATCCGTAAAAGTCTTTATCTAAAACTACATTTCCCTTTCTCAGCTGCTCACGAAGCTCTGTAATGGATGCTCCCTCAGAATATAATCTCAATACAGAACCAATCTTCTTAACAACTTCTTCTGGAACAGCATGACAATCCTTACCCAAATAGTGCGATTCTTCGGTTTTCACACTACTACAAGACTTTTGCTTGGTCATGGTGGGGGAAGATATGGCAAATGGGTCTAGAAGAGGAGTTCTGTAGTGACCATACCAAGAATTATAAGGACCATCTGGTGGTTGGTTAAAGTGTTTACCAGTAGAATTACTTCCTTTAGCTAAAGCATTCCAATCCCACATAATCGAAGCTGCGCTAGACAATACTCCAGGCGTAGCTTCTTCATTGCTCGCAAGCAAAATGTTGTAGTTATTCATCCTCAATTTGTGTAAGACACTCGCGAAAACTCTATTGCTAGAGATTAGGAAGAGATGAGCAGGAGGTGGGTTCTGAGTAACCCAATACATTAGATCTGTAATCAGAAATCTATCTGCACCTGTAAACACACTCAGACAAAAAAAAAAAAGTTAAGCTTTTTTTCCAATGTAAATTTGAAATTCTGAAAAAGACCCGACCTTGAAGAACATGAGTAAGACTGATTCCGGATGCAAAGAGAGCTTCTTGGTTTGTTCTAGAGAGCTGCAAAACGTCTCCAAAAGCGGAGATAGTGATAGGTCCTTTGATTCCGTTGATTCTAACGGCGGTTGTAATGCTCTGAGCTACTTTGAAGACGTTAGCATCCGCCGGAAGAGTACAATTCTCGAAATCCCACCACACTGACACTTTAATTTCCCGAGACTCGTCGTGTTGTGGACGCCTTTGACCAGAGCTTGACCCAGAAATTACATTATAAGAAGAGAATTTCGCGACGAATACGGAGATTGCATGATAAGTAGGTGGATGCTTGGTGAAGCGGAGAAATAGTGATTTGGAAGAGCCAAATCGCATGATTTGCTCATGAAATAAGTTGAACAAGGAAGACAGGTTTCACTTCGGGGGTTTTAGAAATTTAGTTGTCGGAAGAAAAAGAAGACTAAACAAACCCCCTTGCTCACATGCATGTCACGTGCTTAATAGTTGAATATGGGCTTATGTGTGTTTAAGCCCATGACGTTCTCTTGGGTCCAGTTATCTAGCACTCACATGGCTAATTTACACAAATTATATGACACGTGGAACTTTTTTATTGGTGATAAAATTTTTGTCGGATATGCTCCTACAATAGACTAGTCATCCCATAAATTTAAAGTTAAAAAAAAACATACAAACACACAAATTGAAATTGCTTAAAAGAATATGGTAAATCCTAACAAATTAATCATAGCATACAAATTAATTTCAATTTTAGCCAAAAGAAAGAATATGGTAAAACCTTTTTTTTAAACATTCTATTTTACGACTTGCAAAAAAAAAAAAATTAAATCTCTGTTGCAACTTATTTGCCTCCTAAACCAGATTCTTTGACTTTCTTCTGAAAAGTCAAATCTTTTTCTTTTTCCTCTGTTTTAGACATGACTTCTTTGTCTTCTGCCACTTTAATGTCCTCAAGCTTTTCTTGAGCGTCCACAAACTCTGAAACATCTTTCTCATCTTCAATCTTTATATTCTTTGCATCATCTGTGCCTTTAACATCTAATGTTTCAGATTTTTTTACTTCAAAAGCTTTGGGAACTTCTGGAGTTTTAACCTCTGAAACTTTAACTTGTGATGTTTCAGGAGTTTTGACTTTTGGAGTTTTAGGGACTGTAACTTTGGATGTTTCAGGAGTTTTGACTTTTAGAGCTTTTGGGACTTCAATGTCTAAATCCTGTGGCGATTCAACCTCAGAAACCTTTATTTTAGGAACTTCAATCTCTAAATCATCTGGAGATTTTACCTCTGAAACTTTTAGAAGTTCTGACTTTGCAACTTTAATTTCTGGTGATTCTGGTTTTTTTACTTTAGAAACTTTTGGGACTTCAATCTCTACATCCTTTGGAGATTTAACCACTGGCTCTGCAACTTTAACTTCTGATGTTTTAGGAGATTTTACTTCCATAACTTTTGGAACTTTAATATCTAAATCTTGTGGAGATTTAACCTCTGAAACCTTTAGAAGTTCTGACTTTGCAACTTTAACTTCATCACTCTTAACTTTCTTTGCATCTTGATCTGTCTTCTTCTCATTTGGTTCATCTGTAATAACCTTAACATCCACAGGAGTTTTGACTTTAGAATCTTTTGGAGATTTAATCTCTGCAACTTTAACTTTAGAAACTTCTGGAACAGTCTTATCTTTTAAAACTTCAGGAACATCTAACTCTTTTGTAACCTTAATCTCAGACAATTTAGGAGTAGAAACATCTCGAGGAGGTTCCGACTTTTTTATTGTCTTCTTTGGAAACTTAGCTTCAAGTTCCTCTGGAAACTTAACTTCCCAATTCTCTGAAAAGTTAACTTCTTGTTCTTTAGCATCATTGCGAGTCTGAACGTCAAATATTTCTGGAGCTTTGACATTAAAAGCTTCATTTTTCTTATTAGTCATTGGTTTTGTTGGAGAGATATCTGTTAAATCTTTTCCTATTGCCTTGCTCTGTTTTATAAAAAATCACCCATAAATAAATAGAATTAAGTNTGTTTTATAAAAAATCACCCATAAATAAAAAGAATTAAGTAAAAAAAAAAAAAAAAAAACAGAATTTTAGTATAATAAACCGGTACAATCTGGAAAATACCGGTACATAAATTTTTGCACTTTATGTAGAAAAATATGCATTAAATATTAAATATTAAAAATGTTTTCCTTTTAAAAAGGCAATCCTTGAAACTTAGAAGGCAAGTAAGAGCTTTTGTCTTTTGATCATGAAATGAAATTTAGTAAACATTTAAGGTTAGGAAGATTTTTTATTATTATTAAATAATAAATAAAATAAGGTTGGATCTTTGGAAATCAAAATTAAAACATAGCATTTCCAAGATTTTCTCATGTATAGCCATTAACATTTTAATACATTTGAATCAATAATTTCTATTGTACCTAAAAACAAAAAATTAATATGGATATGTAAATCCTTTCCAAGTAAATTAATCTATGATAATTACCTCATTAAACAAGTAACTAAGGGATTGACGATTGCTGGGTTCATTAACGTCATCTTCAATAAG
>OVAW01000786.1:0-11943 GCA_900406365.1 Heliophila coronopifolia | reverse complement strand
AGGGCTGTGCCTATGACTGGATTAGATGGCTGCGGCAGGGGATCAACAGCAGTTGGGTTAGCTGGTTTGCGGGGAGCTCTGATAGAGACGAGCTCAGTTTGGGCAGTGTTTAGTTTAAATCGAGAGCGGGGGGTGAGGAAGAGGAGGGGGAGTGAGAGGGAGGACGAGGGGATGGAAGGGGAAGAGGGGGAAAATCGGTTAGGTCAGGGGGATCAGGGGGTTGCGGAGGGGGTAGACGGAGAAGAGGAGCTGAGGAGGAGGAGGAAGTCGCCGGGGAACCTAGAGAGAACCAGGGGTTCGCCATCTTTTATTTTATTTATATAGTTTTTGGTGTATATATCTCTATATCGATATTATTTAATTTCTGCACTTAATGATTTATATAAAAAAACTGTTGTTTTACATATTTTAAATTTCCCTCTTTTTTCGGTTTTCACGTGAATAAAGTTTCTTTTCGGTTAACATATACAAATTTTTTTTTATCTTTTCATTGGAAACATTATACATTTATACTACATAACTTTTACATTTTCATTGGCATTTCAACATTTTTCCATCACTTTAATTACACAATCAAAACTTCAATCCCATTGTATCAATTTTTTTTAATATAGAAAAATGTATCATTTTGATATTGTTTTTATAAATTTGTTAGCATTTGGATTTAGTTGACAACCTTTTACCTATTCTTTATACAATATAACTTCCATTTTTTTCCATAAAAAAATTCACTACACAAGAGGATGTTTGAGAATTGAACTGCATGTATGCAAAATAACTTAGTAACTATCGATAAGCCACATCAAACCCGTTTTCCATTTTTTACCATTCATAACACAAACTTCACCAAAATTTAAATCTCTAATTATAACAATTTTTTAAAAAAAATTCCTCTGAACAGTTAAAATATCGATCTGCACTTGTCGTTCCAAGATAAAAAATGTGATCCGAAAATAAACCTGAAACCAAACCATCTAAAAGAAATAGGAGGTTTCTTCTTCATTCTTCTCTCTTCATAGTAGCTTACACCGGCAATGATTAGAATCTGATTTGCCCACAAAATAAAAGGCTACAAATGGGCCTATAAAATATTTGTTGGCCCAATACGATACGTAAAATTACTCCTTTGTACGTCTAATTACGGATGTGCCACTCTACCCGGATCGTTCGATTTGGCAGTTGCAATCCGTCGACGAGTACAGAGCATCTTCTTCGTCTTCTTCTCTTTACCGGACTAAGCACGAAACAGCTCCGGTAGGTGAAAAAAATGTGTTCCTCTCTCTCTTTACAATCTTCAATAGACTTCCACAATCGAAAATCCCTAAAAGTCCATGGAAGTCGAACAGTCTTGACTTCAAACTTATCTACACTGAGGTTTCCGTCTTTACCGGAGCGAGATCTTCGGAGAAAGTTGTTCTATTCCCCCGGGAGAAGCTTACAGTCTTTGAGATTTGGCGGACACATTCCCGTTAGTATTTCCTGTCATCGATTCATAGCTCATTGCAGCAATGCTCGTCGTTTGCCTGAAGATCGGCACGACGCGGAGGAAACGGCGGTTGAGGTAACGGAAACGGAGCAACCTGGTTTCTCGGAGTTTATAACGTCGGAGAGAGTGAAAGTTGTTGCGATGCTCGCGCTTGCTTTGGCGCTGTGCAATGCCGATCGTGTTGTGATGTCCGTCGCGATTGTGCCTCTTTCACTTTCTCGCGGTTGGAGCAAGTCGTTTTCCGGTATCGTTCAGGTCATTCTTGCAAGATTTTTTTTCAATTTTTGGTTCTTCCATTAATATTCATAGATTGTTTGGGGAAATTCACTAATTCAGTGTTAAGTCATTCTAACTGTCACTATTGCTTTTCTGGTAGTCATCATTCCTATGGGGATACCTAATTTCACCAATAGCTGGAGGAACTTTGGTTGACCGTTATGGCGGTAAGGTAGTCATGGCGTGGGGCGTAGCTTTGTGGTCTTTGGCTACCTTTCTCACCCCTTGGGCTGCTGATTCTTCTTTGTGGGCTCTTCTTGCCGCAAGAGCTATGGTTGGGATTGCTGAAGGAGTGGCTCTTCCTTGTATGAACAATATGGTTGCAAGGTAGTGATATTTCTCAATACTGTTTCATATGCGATTGAAACACAAGCATGTCAGATTGAGTTCATAGAGATAGTACTTTTGATGTAGATGGTTTCCCTCAACAGAAC
Source organism: Heliophila coronopifolia (assembly GCA_900406365.1). NCBI lineage: Eukaryota > Viridiplantae > Streptophyta > Magnoliopsida > Brassicales > Brassicaceae > Heliophila > Heliophila coronopifolia. Next base: position 9,747 of record OVAW01000786.1, on the reverse strand, counting down.
GTTCTAGGGCTGTTGGCATTGCAATGGCGGGATTTCAGCTTGGGAATGTTTTAGGACTTATGTTATCTCCTATTCTCATGTCTCAAGGCGGTATATATGGCCCATTTGTAATTTTTGGTTTATCGGGGTTCCTCTGGATGCTTGTTTGGCTATCTGCGACATCAAGTACACCAGATCGACATCCTCAGATTACAAAGTCTGAACTGGAGTACATAATGCACAAGCAGCAACCATCCGCTAGGGGGGACAAACGAAAAACCACAGGTGTAATCCCTCCTTTTGGCCGCCTACTCTCCAAGATGCCAACTTGGGCTGTTATAGTTGCTAATGCTATGCATAGCTGGGTATGTATAATTATTCCCTTCATTTGTTCTTGTCACTGTGAGAAATTNCCTTCATTTGTTCTTGTCACTGTGAGAAATTTCTTAATATATTTGTAGAAGATAAATTGTTAGCACCTACTCATGCATTGAGCAGAGCATGTTATGGTGTTTCTTCATTTTTGAAATTCATCTAACAAACTACAAATTGCTTCCAGGGTTTCTTTGTGATCCTTTCATGGATGCCCATCTACTTCAATTCAGTAAGGCTATCAAGCAAATTGTAAATGTATTCTGGTTCTTTCTAGTCATCTGAAGAGATTTAAAAGAATAACATGTGACAGGTATATCATGTGAACCTCAGACAAGCTGCTTGGTTCAGTGCTGTTCCATGGAGTATGATGGCTTTCACTGGATACCTTGCTGGTTTTTGGTCAGACCTGTTGATACGACGTGGTACAAGTATCACCTTAACTCGAAAAATAATGCAGGTTTGCTATTTCCTGTGTCACTACTCACTAGACCAGATTCAATCATAAGGTTTCTCTGTACTGAATAGTTCAGTACGGTGACTAAGTCTGATGCAATGACATCTGGTGCATTCAGCTTTCTTTTTCTTCTTTTTTCTCACTGACTGGACGATTTCGTACCTTGTTTTGGCAGTCCATTGGCTTCATTGGCCCTGGGATTGCTCTCATTGGTCTAACCACAGCGAAACAGCCTTTAGTAGCATCTGCCTGGCTTAGTTTAGCCGTTGGGCTTAAATCATTCAGCCACGTGGGGTTTCTTATCAATCTTCAGGTATAGCCAAGCATATGATTCAGACTTTAACCCACTACAAATCTTGAGCTTCTTTGACATTTATTTTTCTCATGTTTCAGGAAATCTCTCCAGAATATTCGGGTGTTCTACACGGTACACTTTCTAACACCATCTGAGAAGGAATTGGCCTTAAAATCAATCAAACATATTTCCGACAGTTTTCGTGTTGTTTTAGGAATGTGTCTGACTGCTGGGACTTCAGCCGCAATAGTGGGTACAGTCGGAACTGGTTTCTTCGTAGAGCTACTGGGTTCTTTCCAAGGATTCATCTTACTTACAGCAATTTTATATCTCCTCTCTGCTCTCTTTTACAACACGTATGCAACTGGAGAAAGAGTCGATTTTAACACAACAGGTTTGTCCTATCTCTTATTTTCCAGGGTTATTGCATAGTTCTAATGGTAAAATTTTGGTGTTTTGGCAGCTTGAAGAGGACATCACAAATCTACTTAACAGGTGCAGCAGCTATAAATAAAATCAGCTTGTTTACTGTAAGTAAATATATCAAAGTAAAATGTAACAATCTACCATGTGCTTCTATGTTCAATGTTCATGAATATTGAAATTACGTCCTTGTCCTCCATATTTTTTAAGTGAGGTATAGCTAAAAAAAATGTAGTGTTTTTCTAATTTTACTCTTTTTATTTTTGAGTAATTATTTAGCAGAACAATAAAATGCAACTAAAATGTTGTTAAAATAGGTATAATCAGTGGCGGATGTAGGGAGGGGCATGAGTGGGCACATGTCCCATTTTGATGAGGAATATTTTTTATGTATGTAAAAAAAATCCTATTTAAAATTGAACTATCCCCAAAATTTTTTTTTTGCACCCCAAAAATATTTTGCCCCAATAAATTTTTGGAATCGACCTACTCGAACTGTCCTGAATCAAATTTAAAAAAAAAAAATTCTTCTGCCGCATTTAGTTCTCCTCTTGGATCCATCACCGAGTATATCTGTATAATGATCGTGAAAGATAAAATATTAATAGGAGTAAAATAATTTATAAATTGTCATCTTAGTAATCATGCAAATAGATAAAAACGTTGTTTATTAAAATACAGAGGAAGCAAATTTTAAAAATTAAAAAGATTGAAGTACATAATTTTGGACGTAGGTGAGGCTCTTCTTGAAGACTAGGCATGTTTGAAAAAAATTATATGAAGGCACGAGACATTTTAGGTACACCTTAGACTTTGAAGAAACTAAAATCAATACTTAGACGACACGTAAAGCAGAAAAAAAATGAAATTGTTTGTAGATCCGTTGTCCTAGGGGAGCCTTGAGGTGCGCGCACTTTTTTTTCTTACTTCACGTGTACCTCAGCCTGGTAATAAATTTTCTAATTAGTCCCTCTATTATCATATTACTACATAAAATTATCCGTTATATTATTATGTTACTAAATTTCCCATTTTAATTTCTTTCTTACCCAAAATGTTGGGTATTTAAATCTCTAAAAAACAAATTTCATCCCTTCCTTGTCATACTGAATTATTTAATTTTAATCTGTTATATACATATTTATTAAATTGTAAGAAAATGATCCATGGTCCCCAAAACGAATCCAAGGGTGTTCATTGCACAAAAATAACATCAAGGGTGCTGCTAAACAAACCACACAAAAACGTGGGGCCTTCCTATTAGATATTTTTAGAAAAAAAAAACAAAAGTTGTTCGGAGCTTCCTCTGACGCACAATAAAAAAAAAAACTTCACTTCACTCTCTCTTTAAATGTGATCCGCACACTCTCAATCCTTCTTGAAAAAAAATAAAATAAAATCGCTCATACAAAAACATTGAGAATCAATAAAGAAACAAAAATTAAAATTTCTGTCATTTACTTATCAAAATATCTTTGCATTTGTAAGTATATACTCTTTCTTTCTATGCTAAGATTCTCTTCATAGTATCTTCTCCTTATAATCTCTGTGCTGTTTGTTCATTTCTTTCCAGATTCTGGTTTCGAATTTTGGTATATTCAATTATTCATATTTCCAGGCGTTTCTATTTCTGATCATTTTTGTGAAATCATATTCAGTAATTAATTTTTGAAATTTTATTTTGTGTAATGCGATTTGTAATTTTGTTTGTTTTCAGTGATGGCGAACGCAAATGGAAAGGCTGTGACTGATTTTCCGGCGAAGGCGAATCCAGAGGCTAAAGAAGCTACGGAGATCGCCGGGAATATAGTGTATCACGCGAAGTACAGTCCGCATTTCTCACCGTTGAAGTTCGGGCCGGAGCAAGCTCTTTACGCTACGGCGGAGAGCCTTCGCGATCGTCTCGTTCAGGTAAATCAGTGATTTTCTACAAAATGTAACGGATAAAGATAGCTTCATTTTTCATGAACGTGATGTTAGATTTGTGTGTAATGAACATATGGTTGGATTCCAATTGGTTTTGAAGCTGTTTGTGCTGTCTTCATTTTCACAAATTTGATCTGGAACAAACAAATTGTGTATATTGTTTTGCAGCTGTGGAATGAGACTTATCTTCATTTTAACAAAGTTGACCCAAAACAAACATACTACTTGTCAATGGAGTATCTCCAAGGTCGTGCACTGACTAATGCGATTGGAAATTTGGACCTTCAAGGTCCATATGCTGATGCACTACGTAAGCTTGGTTATGAGCTTGAAGTGATAGCCGAGCAGGTACTTTTTGAGTTTATCATTTTCTTCTTTGAAGACTTGAGAAACTTATAAATTATTTGCGGTCTCTCCATTGGAGATTTTGAGCTTTTATGTTATGAAATTGTAGGAGAAAGATGCAGCTCTAGGAAATGGTGGTTTGGGGAGACTCGCCTCGTGCTTCTTGGATTCCATGGCTACCCTAAATTTGCCTGCTTGGGGATATGGATTGAGGTACAGACATGGGCTGTTTAAGCAAATAATCACTAAGAAAGGCCAAGAAGAGGTTGCAGAGGATTGGCTTGAGGTAATGATTATCTGTGTGGTGATTTCAGTAGATCCTTTTCTGAGACTGTTATTAATCATCTCTTGATTGAACTTGCAGAAGTTCAGCCCATGGGAAATTGTCAGGCACGATGTAGTATTCCCTGTCAGGTTTTTCGGCAGTGTGCAGATAAATCCGGATGGATCGTAAGTATTAATGTTGGAACTTACATAAGTCTGTGCCTGATATGTATTTGCGATGTGTTCTCTGACTTTTCATTGAACTTGCTATTAAGCATTTCTGTGGATCAATTGACCATTTTACAGACGTAAGTGGGTAGGCGGTGATGTTGTACAAGCTCTCGCTTATGACGTGCCTATCCCAGGGTTTAAAACAAAGAACACGAACAGTCTCCGCCTCTGGGAAGCAAAAGCAACAGCAGAGGATCTTGACCTTTTTAAGTTCAATGAAGGAGAATATGAATTAGCTGCACAGCTACATTCTCGAGCTCAACAGGTTATAACTTGTCATCTCTACATAAGGCTCCACCTCTTTTGTTGCTTTGTGGCAACTTATTTTCACTGTAACAATGAATGTATTTGTATGCAGATTTGCACTGTGTTATATCCAGGTGATGCTACCGAGAGTGGGAAGCTATTGCGGTTGAAACAGCAGTTCTTTCTCTGCAGTGCTTCGCTTCAGGTTTGTCAATTTGGTCGTAGTTTTTCCATTGTCTTCAAATTTTTGAAGCCATAATGATTTTGATCAACTTAGTATTTTTTATCGCGGGTGGATCGTGGATGTCACTATGGGTAAACAGCTTATAGTGGGAAAATCAAAATATGTAAACATTGCAAGTTGGCTTAGTAATTGGAAAATAATTTCAACAAACTAAAATTTCAGATTCACTAACATAATTTCTTGCAATAGATCTTATCTTAATGTTTCCTCTTCACAATAAGGAAATCTATTGCAGGATATTATATCAAGATTTCACGAAAGGAGCGCAACCAAAGGCAGTCGGAAATGGTCGGAGTTTCCAAGTAAAGTTGCTGTTCAAATGAATGACACACATCCAACTCTTGCAATCCCTGAGCTCATGCGATTGCTAATGGATGAGAACGGACTTGGATGGGATGAAGCTTGGGAAGTGACATCAAAGTATTACATTTATGCATTCAACCACTCATCTTTGCCTAGAGTTTTTTTTTTCCAACTTTTCTGTTGGGATTAACTTGTAAATTTTACAGGACTGTTGCTTACACCAATCACACTGTCCTTCCTGAAGCCTTGGAGAAATGGTCACAATCTTTGATGTGGAAGCTTCTTCCTCGTCATATGGAGATCATAGGAGAAATTGATAAGAGGGTATTTTTCCGTCCATTTTAAAGTTTTATATCAGTTAACTGTTGCAATAATACGATGTTTACATTTCTGCAGTTTGTGCAAACCATTCGTACCACACGTGTCGATCTTGAGGATAAGATTTCAAGTTTGAGCATCTTAGATAACAATCCTCAGAAGCCAGTTGTGAGAATGGCTAACTTATGTGTTGTATCATCACACACAGTAAGTGGTTCTTCTTTCAAGTTTAAGCATATTTGATCACAATCTGTAGTGTTGTTTTGTTTCAAGTGGTCATTATGAGGTCCTTTTGCAGGTGAATGGCGTTGCTCAGTTGCACAGTGATATCTTGAAGGATGAGTTATTCGCTGACTATGTCTCTATTTGGCCAAAGAAGTTTCAAAACAAGACTAATGGCATCACACCTAGAAGGTGGCTTCGTTTCTGCAGCCCTGAGCTCAGTGATATAATCACAAAGTGGTTGAAGACTGACAAATGGATTACCGATCTTGACCTACTAACTGGTCTTCGTCAGGTATGATGTTTATTTAATTTGAGAAACAAATTTGTAATGGGATTTAATCTTGTTTTCTGATATCATTTTTCTTCTGCTAGTTTGCGGACAATGAAAAACTCCAATCTGAGTGGGCTTCTGCAAAGGCTGCCAATAAGAAACGTTTGGCTCAGTATATAGAGCGTGTTGCTGGCGTGAGTATTGATCCAAACAGCTTGTTTGACATACAAGTTAAGCGTATCCACGAGTACAAGAGGCAGCTTATGAACATTCTTGGAGTAATTTACAGATTCAAAAAACTAAAGGTATAGTTGGCTAAACCATCCATCTGGATTTGGTTTTTGTAGTAATTTTAAGATTCCTTATACTTTCGGAGGTGTTTCAGGGTGCCAACTTCTTTGTTCTGACGTTAATAGTTTTTCTAATGATCCTTCGGGAATTTTTTTCGAAAAACGGAAATCTCGAGTTTTCTATATGTTGGTTCCAACCAAAGCCATAAAGCTTCCTTGGCAGAATATTACGCCTTAACCTGAGACAAATCTAATTTTAGGTGATGTATATATATGTTGTGACATTATTTTCTGCAAAATTGAATGTTACAGGAGATGAAGCCTGAGGAGAGGAAGAAAACAACTCCTCGTACAGTCATGATTGGGGGTAAAGCCTTTGCAACCTATACAAATGCAAAACGTATAGTGAAGCTTGTGAATGATGTGGGCGACGTTGTTAACAGCGATCCAGAGGTCAACAACTACTTAAAGGTAAAATTACTCAAAATCTCTTTGTACGTTCTTACATGTAACTTAGAGGAAGCAAAACACACTGCTTGTTTGTTCCATATATAGTGTTTGCTTGCCTAGGATTGTTTTTTAATCTGTCAATGTCAATATTACACATATTTGCATCTCTTAGGACGAACTTGGTTTCTTTTGGTTATGTCTAATGCTAGCCTACTTCTCGCGAGTTATTGTAACCACTTAGATGCAAATGCAATGAATATTGTTTCTCCTTTTCTTTTTTTCTGAACATGGGTTTTATAGTAAGAATTGGTTCTTAACGGATTTGCATCTCCAGGTGGTATTTGTTCCGAATTACAATGTCACTGTAGCAGAGATGCTCATACCTGGAAGTGAGCTATCTCAGCACATTAGCACAGCAGGGATGGAGGCAAGTGGCACCAGCAATATGAAATTTGCTCTCAACGGTTGTCTTATCATAGGAACACTTGATGGGGCTAATGTTGAGATAAGAGAGGAGATTGGCGAAGACAATTTCTTTCTTTTCGGTGCAACAGCCGACCAGGTCCCTCGTCTGCGTAAAGAAAGGGAAGATGGACTGGTAAGTCACTCTCTTCTCTACTAAAGTTGCCTTTTCGGACCAATGCCATCAAAACATGAAGAATCTTACATTGAATTTCACATGCCTGTTAATATTTTTATCAGTTCAAACCGGATCCTCGGTTCGAAGAGGCGAAGCAGTATGCCAAAAGTGGAGTGTTTGGGACCTACGATTACGGTCCGCTTCTAGATTCTCTTGAGGGTAACACAGGTTATGGACGTGGTGATTACTTCCTGGTTGGATATGACTTTGCAAGCTACATGGATGCTCAGGCCAAAGTTGATGAAGCTTACAAGTAAATCCCATTTCCTAAACCCTAAACTTAACCATTCAAAAGCCTTATTATCATGATGTCTTCTGACAGGGACCGTAAGAGGTGGCTGAAGATGTCGATAATGAGCACAGCCGGCTCGGGAAAATTCAGCAGTGACAGGACAATAGCTCAGTATGCCAAAGAGATTTGGAACATTGAGGCATGTCCCGTTCCCTAAGTCCTTACATTGTTCGCAAAGAACCCTACCTTCCTTACCAAGGCATCTCCACATCCACACAACTCCAAAGTCTGATATATCTCTATATAATAATATCGTAAGAATATAACCAGAACGCAATAAATAAATATAAATATATATACACTTTCGCATGTTCATGATGGTTGCAGCTATTTTAATATTGGGTCCAAGACAATGTGGTTCTATAAATATGCATGACTTTGTTATATTGGATTATTTTGTTTACTTATCTCTTTCAGCCTATATTAAGTTTTGTTCTTTTACTGTGTTTTTTTATTAACCCAGATTTTCTTGTTTTTTTTTAAATCATTTTCTCATGTGAATATGGTTTATTTGATTCTACTGGAGCGAGGTTAAAAAACAAATGTGAAAACTAAATAGTTGTTCTTCGGCATCCAGCTGCTAGTACTTTAGCTTGTACTTGGAATAAGACCTAAGTTTGGCCCAGTTTATTGTTATGGATTTAAACACAAATTAATTTTTTTGGTCATTAGCCTAATTTAAGCTATTTATGTTTTTCTTCCAAACCGGAGACGATCCAGATTCGATTATTCGAACCTATACTATTGTGTGCGGTTAATTTAATCCCTAACTAGATTAATTTAATTCCTAACTAGATTGTATCTCCGCTATGCGCGGGATTATTTAAAAAAAAATTATAATATAATTTTAATATGTTACTAATGTTTTTTTTCATTGGTTAATTGCATACCCACAAAAATATTTTTTAGTATACAATTTTTTTTAATGTCTATTTTTGGATATATGACTAAATTCATTTATAGTGTTTTTGCATTTTATATAAATGTAAAATATTTAACATACACAAATTATATTTAATTCAATTTATGTTATGAAAAATATTATTGTTGAAATATATTTTTTTTAATTTAAAATAAGTTATTTATAGATTTTGTGTTATATTATTTTTAGTGTGATAATAATATAAAACTAAATAATTTAGATACTTTAATTATTTACGGCTTTTGGATTATATTATTTTATATGATATTCTATATTTTAGTTTAATAATTTATATTTTAAAATTAATAAGTTATATTTTTGAGATAATTGTGTATATACAAATTAATATAATTTTATATTGATTTGTTTTTTATTTTTATTTTTTTAATTAGTTCATAAAATTTTATGTGTAGGTCAAAATTAGTTCCTAAAATATTAGCATATTTGTATGAAATTTATTTTTATATAATAACATTTTTTGTGCTTTGACGTAACTTTTTTTTTATTGAAGTTTTTGAATTTTTTTTTTTTTCTAAAATATTGCATATTTGTTGAATTTTTTAGTCATATTTTTTTCGGAAAAAAAAAATTCATTACCGAATTTTTTTATTTTGTTTGATATTAATATATTAAATAAATTATTTTATTTATAGCTAGATAATGTTGATTTTTTTATAAACCAATTAATGTTATTAAGTACTATATATTGATTATTACCAAACTATTTTTTTAGTGTTTTTAATTTTCTAATGGCATTTGAAGTAATTGTTTATAAAATATAGGTTTTTATTGTGAAAATTTTGTGTTTTAATATATAGTAGATGAGATAATGCTTAGTCCAGCAACCAAATGTGTTTTTTTTTTCTGTCATAAGACCACTTTTTAAGTTCCGCCACCTTAGGGATTCGAACCAAACACCTGTGAATAATATGAAAGCCTTTTATTAACCATTTTAGGCTAATCCTTCTGGTTACCAAATATGTAGTAGATTAGAGGTAATTTTTTTTTTTAAATTGTGAACTATTGATTTTTTTTATTGATTAAATCAGAAAAAAATGTCTAAGCGGATTTTTCAAATTTGTTTTTATTAGAGCCNTTTATTAGAGCAGTCAAAATAGATAGGTCCTCTATGGACAATAGGTAGACAGAATAGTCTTATATGTTTGCTGATGGCCTCAATAGAAGGACAATGGCATATTAGTACCCAAACTTCATGCGTAACAGCCGTTTAAGATCTATACTAAATTTGTTTCT
>OVAW01000783.1:0-11968 GCA_900406365.1 Heliophila coronopifolia | reverse complement strand
AACAAGATTTCTTACAAAGTTTAGAAGCTTCAAAGAAAAAAGTTGTAACAAAAAATAATTTAAGGGATATGTATAGATTGGCGCCGACCAGTGTCTCATTTTTTTAGTTTTCATGTCTTACACTTGTGTCTTTATAAACACATACACACTCAAGATGTTTACATATATATTATTGTATTCATGTCATNACACTCAAGATGTTTACATATATATTATTGTATTCATGTCATTATGTTACATTTTAAAATAGTGTGTAATTTGGCAGATGATGATGAAGAAGAAAGATTTAGGGTTACATGAAGAGCTAAGGATTGTTCCATCAGGACCTGACCCGTTACACCATCATGTAAATCCACCAAGACAGCCTAAGACTGATCATCTGCCTTAATAGCATCGTCCTCCTCTGTTTTTACTCGTTTTATGTAGTATATAATGTTAGTTAACTATTATGTTTAATCGGCTTTGTTTTGATAATGAATGTAAGATCCTTTTTTGTATAAATTAATGTAAGATCCATGCGTGAATGAAATATCCTCTGGCTTTTTTAAATTGATTCCGAAATTAAAACTCTAANTTATGTTTAATCGGCTTTGTTTTGATAATGAATGTAAGATCCCTTTTTTTTGTATAAATGAATGTAAGATCCATGCGTGAATGAAATATCCTCTGGCTTTTTTAAATTGATTTCGAAATTAAAACTCTAGNATTAAAACTCTAATTTGATATGAAAGTGACTATAACAATAAATTTCTTGCTGTTGACGAAAAAAAAACAATAAATTTCCTTTTTTTATTCCAACTGATTTGTTAAATATATATAAAAAAGTTTACTAAACATTTTTTAGTAAAGTTTACTAAACATTTTATTCCAATAAATTTCTCTTCTTCGCCAATTTCACCAATTTGAAATTTGAAATATTTTTTAGTAAAGTTTTTATCTATATCATCTATATAACGTTCTAATTTTTTCATCCTAGATATTAATTAATAGTTTTTAGTATGATGTCATTTTATGAGTTTATATTATAGAAAAATTTAACAATTATTCAACTTATTTTTAAAATTATTTATTTAATATGATGTCATAATTTTTGTGTGAATTTATATTATAAAACTTTACAACTTTCCTTGTTTTACAACTAATTTGGTATTAAATTTTGAATTTACCCAAATTAATAAACATATAATAATTATAATGATGTCGTAGGAAAGATAAAATGGAATCGACATTAAAGGCACTGTCAATGTCAAAGATGACCATTTGTAGTCGCAACTTCTATCAAATGCTACGATTGTGGACAAGTATCCAAACGACACACATACTTGAGAAAATATTTAATAAATAAAAATAAAAATTGGTGATTGATTTATATAAAAAACCTAGAGCTAATTATTATCCTTAATGATACTAAATCTATATATGATACGATCTTACTGTTATAAAAGTAAAAGACATTTGAGATGTGACACTGCCGATTTCGCTCACGTCACTACTATCCCACCTCAAAAAACGTTTACGGCTTATCCAATCACATTTTGTATCTCTTCAAATTTAAATTTAAATTGCATTGTCTCTTGTATGGAAAATAGTATATATGATTAGAAACAAATCCAGATTAAGTAATGAATCACTATATACTTTAATTTGTGATTTAGTAGAAGTTTTGTCGTTAGTGAATTAGCTAAAATTTTAAATTAATAAAAAAATTTCAAGAATAAGAATCACCTATCTCGTTAAGAATAACTTGTACTTTGTTTAGAAAAGTGTAAGACATACGGATGTACCAACTATCTCATTAACGCATTGCGTTTAGGCGCTCGTTAAGTAATTTTTTTTTATTGTTTCGCCATTTAATTAGTATTTATAACCAAAGTAATAAATCTGCATATTTATTAAACAAATAATCATATCATTGTATATGAATATGAATCTTTTCCGTGGATTATATGGTTTATATGAAAACAAGAAATGAATGGATTCATAATGGTATATCTAGCTCTCCACCAGATATTTTGCAACATGCGGAGATTGAGACTTTAGCTTGGTGGAGGGTCAAGAATCCTCTAATACAAACGGTCATATGATAATTGACTTACCGACACCACCACGAAGAATGTGTCATATCGATGGTTTTTGGAAAAGAGATACTTTGTATACAGGTTTGGGATGATGTTGCACCAATATAGACGGAATAATCTCTCTATACTTGGCGCAAAAGGACTCAGACGAAGTCTCTCTCCTTTATACACAAAGCTTGATGCTTTAATATAGGCAACATAGTGTATGCTAGCTCACAAAGAACGAATTATAATCTTGGTATAGTATGGAGCTTGGTATATGGTGAACAATCCAACAGAGTGGTCAGCCTTTTCGATTCAACTAATGGAGTTATTGACTTTGAATACGCATTTCAATCTCTTCTCACTCTCTCACATTTCTCGCATCTTGAATGAAAAAACTGATTGTTTAGCTCATAGCGTTAGAGTTCGTTCTACTGAATTTAGTTATGTAAGTTGTATACCGCCGATTTTGGTGACTAAACATTTATTTAATTAATATAAGTTGAAAAAAGAAACTATCGATCCAACCTGTTGTTACTCGTGTTGCCAAATAAAGAAAATTTAGATCATAAAATAATTATAAAAAATTTCATAAGATTTGATATAATAAAATTATATCGTAAGTTCATAACTACCACAATATATAACTATATTTACAAAAGATATGTTTAATATAACAATATTTTAAACTATAAGAAAATTATTCAAGTAATCAAATTTGATATTTACCTGTATATATTTAATTCGAATAGTAAATTAGTAACTTAAATAATTTTAATTATATATCAACAAATTGAAAAATCATCAGTCACAAATGGGAAAAATTAGTGTCGTGTATATTTATAGCGATTTCAATCCATCATAAATTCGTCCCAGAAGCCGTACACGTTTAGAAGATATCTTGTTTAAACCCATTTTGTTTTAGATATATTAAGATTATCCATTTAGACTAGTTCAAATTGTAATAATCTATTTATATCTATTAGATCTATTTAAACTCATCTATTAACAATGAAAATGATTTAACTAATATGTTATATATAATTGTTAATAATATATTTCTATGTTTTTGTTAATGAATCATCTTTATATAAATTTGATAATAATATTTTATATAGTTTAATTTTTAACAAATAATATTTATAATAAAAGCTTCAAAGTTGCACTTTGCAATGTTTGTAGTATATTTTGCTGAAAATCCGTACATTTATGTGAGTCATGTTTAAAATACGTTAAATATTTCCAATATTAGAGAGTATTTCTTCACAAACATGATTCAACTTATAAGTTTAAGGTTTTGTATACTTTTCTAGTTGAGCTAACAAGGCTCGGTAAAAAAAAAACATGGAGCATATATTTTAACATGTCTAAACTCTAATAATTGAGCTGTTTAAACCTAAATTATTTGTTGGGCCTATACAAAAATTTTAAAAATTAATATTAATGTGTTTTGGTTTTGTCTTAAATTAATATTTTTTACATCCAATAAAATAAAATTATGGATACGCCCCATGATTATATGTACATAAGAATTGTAAGAAAAGCTTCAAAGTTGCACTTTGCAATGTTGGTAGCATTTCTTATTATTTTTTTAGTTTATCTCGAAATTCTACCGAAAATTCGTATATATTTGTGGGTTGGGTTTAAAACATGTTAAACCTCTCTAATATGGAAGAAGTTTTCCTCCTAAACGTGGCTCAAACTTGTGACTTTAAGGTTTTGTCAATGATAACTTTTCAACCAACACTTGGTGAAAGAACATACATCATATGTTTAACTAAACTCTAATAATTGGGCTGTTTAAAACCAAAATTATTTTTTAGGCCTATAAAAAAAATTAGAAAATTGATATTAACATGTTTAGTGATGTCTTAAATTTAGATTAGGGTCGCACTGGAATATTGTTTTTAGCGTTAATGAGATTGCAATCGACTGCTCATATCCTGAAAGCCACGATGTTATTGCTCGAAAATATGTATATAAAAACTTGTTAAATTTTTTGCGATCAAATCTAATATATTTGCTTCTATGAACTAATAAGATATCTATTAAAGTTCCAAAACTTAAACTTGATAAACTATAATTTGAACACACATGAGATTCGATTGTACTATGAAACACAATAGAATAATTATAATTTAAATATATGTAACGCTTACAATAAAGAAAATGTAGTGAAGAAGGCCAACATTAAAGCTACTCCATAATCTTTAGTGATCATAACTCCATTTTTCTCTTTTTCTGACCCATCAGAGCCTGAAATTTTAACCAGACTATTTTTAAGATATAATTGATTAGAAAATTTTATAAAATAAAAACTAGTAAAAACCATAACAAATGTGTTGATTCTTTAAATCCAGTAGTAAAAATGTTGTAAATTTTATATTGAACTCTAAAACTAGTTTATGACTTCAAATCTTGTGGATATATAAACTGAAATTGAAAAAGACTAGATTTTGGGGAATTTTTATATGATTATAATATGTGAAAATAATAAATGTACCTCCAGATGATGAATCTTCACTTCCGGTTGGAGAGATCGTCGGAAAACCCATAACTATTGACCAAGAAAACACCCATTATTTCCAAAAAAATTACATTTTTTTTTCATATAGAGTTAAATTAGTTCATGTTACTTTTCTTTTGTCGACATTATGATTTTATTGTTTTAAATGGAAAATCTTGTAATAAAACTTGAATATTAACACTTATTAGTAATTTTACGAGAAGTTTTAGTAATTTACTTTTTATTATATTTGTTTTTTTTCAAGTTTTCTATAAGCAAAATTAATATTTACTTCAATCAAAAAAATTAATATGTATATATTCTAAAATGAGTTTAGGGTATCAATTCGGACGGCTGTCCGCGGACATATGCCAACCTGCAAGGCCAATGGACGGTTATGGGTGCAACATTTTTAGCCCACAAAAATGCGGTTCATTGTATGTAATCTGTTTCTGTTCGAGGATTTTTGCAGGCAAAGCCCGTGGGTACGTAGCCGACTAACCTATTATACAATTAACTCAATAAGAACATCTCTCGATTCTAATATTTTCATCTCCCAGACTCTTTATGTTAATATTTACGTAGTTGGCAAAGATTATATATATTTTAGTTTTATGAAAATATATTTGGCAAATTAATATGAATTTTTGAATGAATTATGTTTTTTAATATGGGTTTTACAAAAAAAAAAAAAAATACCTCTAGCTCGCGGACACCAAGTCAGATCACTAACAAGTGATTTAAGCCGTTCGATTAACTTTTATTAGATCGGACGGTCCACATAACACCAAAAAAGTAAACGTACGGAATAACGAAACGTACCTGAACACAAACTAGGCGAAGGAGCTTTCACACCACAGATCAAACTAAGTTCTTGAGCCCTTTCCTTATCAAGCTTTACACCAAAACGCGGCGAAGCACCTCCGCCTAGCAAATTACAAACACACTCCGGCGAGGTTTGAGTCATACCAGCTAGCTCAGGGCAACAAGCAGGTTCAGGCTTAGTTTCGGTACTCCCTACTTGAATGTAGGGGAGGCAGTCTGAGACGTTAAGCATACTTGCAAGACAGTTTGCTGGAGAAGAGGGTCCATCGGCGGGGACTGGTTCTGGTGCCGGAGGGGATTGTGCGGAGGAGAGAGGGAGGAGGAAGAGGAGGAGGAGGATGGCGGCGTGCATTTGGTGGAAATTAGATTTGGATTTGGATTTGGATCTGAACTCAATTGATTTTGGAAGTGGAAATTAATTGATTTTATATGAGAAGTAAAATTAAAGTTAGAAGAAATACAAAAGTAAAGTCTTTGCCCTCTTTGTGAAGGGAGTTCAAAGTTTTATAATTTTTGTTTTGTCGACATATAAAATCTACTATATTTTTTTGTCGACCCAATTACTTAAATATAATTTAACTTATAAAAAATAAAAACTTAGAAATTTTGAAACTAATTGTTCTCTATTATAAACGTAAAAAAAGAAGAATATTGTAATTTTTAGATATCAAAAAAAAAAAAAAATGCAAAACTAAACATAATTAGATTTGCATTTATAACTAGAGATGTTAAATAGGCGGGTTAACCCGTGCGGTAGGCCCAGCCCGCACAGCCGCGGTACGGTTACAGTCCCAAATATTAGGCCCAAATTAGCTAAATGGGCTTGTCGCTCTTGGGCTAGCGGGCTAGCCCATATAGCCCGCACGTGTAACCCGTTCATATACCAGGGCCATATAACCCGCTCATACAGCTTGCCCGTCTGTCCAATTTGTTTTTCTTAGTTAAAGAATATTTTTTTTTAATCCAAAATTTTGGCCCGACTAGCGGACTAGCCCGCAAAATAGCCCATAGGCCGGACCACGGTAACCACTTTTGGTGGCAGTGTGGTCATGGTTTTCAACATTTTGGTCCACGAACCTGCATTGGTTTCAAGTTTTTTTTTTTATGCGGACTAGCCCGCAGGCGTCTCCAAAAACCGCGGGCAGCCTGGCCGTCCACCCATTTGTCACCTCCATTTATAATAGTGAAAATTACATCAAAGTTCATATAACTTATTTTTAATAGTATAAAGTTTTTTTTTTGTCGACTAATTTGTAGTATTTTTATAGTTAGAGAATTGTTTGCATTAACACCTATAATTTAATACTCTGAATTTTTGGTTGAAATAGAAAATTTTATAAGATTACGTTAATGAGACATTCATCCTAGTTCCCGAATTTCCCATCCGTTATTTATTTGGTTTTAAAACCGAGCAGAAAACCGCACGGCTATTCAGTTCATCAAGAAATTATTTAAGTTATATTTTGACACTCAAGTTTCTCCAATCTCGCCGGATATCTTATTTTTAATTATTTTGTGTCGACCTTTGCAACTCAACTCACAAAGCTTCTCCAATTATACAAAATAAACCCAACTTACATTTTTGCGGCTGCACCCAACCCTGAATTCTCAAAAATTTTGAGAATCAAAAACAAAACTAAAATTTTGGAGCTACTCACCTAAACTTTTATTTTTTATAAGAAATGAGACTTAAATCTAATAAAAAATAATTTAGAACTCTTTAACAATAAAAATAAATTATTGAAAACTAAAACAACAAATGTTTCCTCTAGCTGTTTCGCATTTTGTAGATTATTTTCAATCAAGACCGCATACCAACCCGCATAAAAATGGTAAGGTCTGTATACGGTCATGATGGAAAATAATCTACAAAATGCATACAAAATGTGAACCTGCTTCAATTTATTTATTTCTACCGAGTTAGGAGCGCAATAATGACCACTTTGACCCCAAGTGTTAAAAGAAAGCCTATAACCAAACAATTTAGTTACTTTGTAATAAGCTGTTCACAGATCCTAATATCGTAAAAAGTGTAATTCTCATGCACATTTTATGTAACCGTTCAGCAGTGTTTAGTCAGCACATGAAAAAGTAATAAGTAAAAATATATGAAGTGTGTAAGAGAAAGAATACAAAATCTTCTAACACTATTCCTTTGACCCGACCCGAACGCGGTCAACCCAGTATCTCTCTCTCTCTCTCCTTAGTCTACAAGCTCCTGTAATCTATAACCATCATGTCTTCTTCAGGTGCATCTAGGTCTTGATAGCTGCACCAATTTCTCATTCGTTAGTGTTTCTTATAGACTCCAGATGAAACCAATGTTTTATTGTCCGCATAGTACAGAAGGGGAAATGATGAACAAAAAAAAATTGTAATTTTAAATACAAACAGTTATTTTTCTTTCAAAACTAAATATGAAATTGTTAAGGGAAACAAAACGTGGAAAGAAAAAATGGTCCAGTGATTTCCACCTATGTTGCTTCTACAACTATGTCCGGGATTCGAACCCGGGTTGGGAAAAACTAGATTGCCACTAGGCTGAAACAAAACATGAATTTATAGTTGACTTAGCAAAACAAACACGATTAAATCAACATTCAAAAAAATGAATTTTTGCTAATACTATCATCATTTTTTCGCCCAAAGTTTCTATTAAGATAATATATTTTCCAAATTACGAAAGTGAAATCTAGAATTTTCACCGAAGACAGCAGCTGGTTTTCTTTTTGTCAATTTCTCTAGTAAAGGAAGAATCATGTTACCTGCGTAGCCGTCTAGGATCTTGTCTAAAGCTTGGCCCCATAAGAAAAGGAGCAGGACCATCACCTCTGCCTCTACCTTCAAAAGACGGGTTAGATCCGCTCGGGTCTCTAAACATCTGCATTGCAACTTCAGGTGGTGCTGGTACAAATGGTCCTAGTGGCCTGCCCACATCATTTAAAAACCATTATATACCACTGACCAAAAACAATAACTATTTATGATAAGATCATGAGAAGAGCTTACCCAGCACCAGGAACAGGCATTAGAACTGGTGGCGGGTTTGTATCCGACGAGAAAGATGGGATATGAACGCCTCCTTTTCCACCAAATGTATCGTAACCACCATCATCGTGGTTTGCATCATCACGACCATCATCATCATGTCTGTGAGGATCGTCTGACCGATCAATTCTGTCGTATCCATTAGTTCGTCCGTCACGCTCTCTGCGTCCACCTCGATCATCCCTCAGTCGGTTTTCCATGCCTGGTCTTCGTCTCATAGGTCTATCTCTCTGTCAAAAGTATATTTTACCGGAGTAAGTAGAATTCAAACAAAGCTAACAAGTTAAGAAGCAGACCTATAGACCACAGGCAGGCACAATTTCTATCTCGTTCCGTCCCTATTTGTTCCCAATTTTTCATCCCATACGAGAAAAGTTCCTAAGGGAGAAACTTTCAATTCCTGAACAGGAATGGGACAGGACGGGAGAGGATAGGGAATTCCTGAAGTCTCGCGTGGGACAAGTACAAATATTAATTTATATTTTATATAGTTATATAGTATTATATAATATCTAGAAATTTATATATTAAGTTTTCATATTCTTATAAATTTAAACATGATTTTATAGAATTTAGTATACAATCACTTGCGACAAAAAATAATACTAATAACAATTTATTAATTATTAATATTTGAGAATGTTCAATTATTTTGATTATTGGATATTATATTGATTGATGTTAACTTAATTATGTTTTTTTAATTAATTAAATAACGTTATAAGATAAAGTCAAGTATTTTTCGAATTTCCGTTCCCTATGCCCAATCCGTCACATCCCATTCCTGTGACGAGTTTTAAATATGACATTTATTATAGTTCATGAATTTCCTTCTTGTTCCTGATCCAATAAATCCCTTCCTGAATTCATATTTTCCTATCCTTACTAGACTAGTCAACATTCCATTAAATGGTACTATTAAAAAGAAAGATCAAGTACCGGGCCAGATTGCTGGGTAGCTGGTTGTCCTCCCGGAGCATTCGGATCACTGCAAATGGCACATAAGTTTTTCATTACGAATCTATCAGAATTGAGAGAAGTGATATCCAAGAGAAAAACCAAACATACTTCATATAATTCTTAAAATACAGTTCTTCACGAAGTTTAGCAGTCATGTCCACGATGAGCTCAGGGTGTTTCAGGTTGATGTGCTTATGCACAAATTCCGCAGCATGAAACAGCTTCGTGCAGCCCTTGGCTCCACAACCGTATTTCCAACCATACTTCTCATCCCGAATCTTTCGGACATGTGGATCCAAAACGTCGATAGCAGCAGCCTCTAGTTTCTCTTTAGCAGCCATCATTTCTAAGGGATCTTGACCTTTCAATCTCTCTTGCCAGTGAGAGTCAAAATTAGTTTCGCTATCATCACTTTTTGGATCGGAGCCTTTTCCTTCGGATCTTACATGACGTAGACCCTTAGGTTCGTTTGTTTCGATCTTTCCATAATAGTCCACACCATGAACACGCCAAAGATATGTGATAAGTGTGTCGAGCAATTCATCACCCTCGAGGCCTTTTACAGATGTCAACCCCCTTATGATTATAACTGGACCAGTCGAAGCACTGTTTAACTTTTCTCTACCAGATTTTTCATTTTCCGAACCTGATAAAACGTTTTCTTCAATTCCTTTCTCAGAGTCTAGCTTACGGACAAGGGCTTGTGCTTGTTCAATGTCAGTTATGATTCTCTTTGGATCAGAAGTGAAACTGGGTGCTTTTGGTGCGGCCGAAAAAGGTTCAGTCTCTTTAGCTCCTCTCCTACCAGGTCTTCTACTTCTACCACCACCAGCTGCTTCATCTTCAGAATTTGGCTCACTGGTCCGGTCCGATATATTGACTGCTTTCACAGTAGGACCTCTGGAAAAGATCGAGGAGAAGCAGTGAGTGATTTAGATGACAAAATGGTGATCATAATCATATATATGGACTAAAGGCCAAGGAAATGATCTTACAAATCTAGTGACCCGCTCTGTAAATCAAGTAAGAGATCCTTCGCTACATTCCGTGCAAGTTCATTCCTCCTGCAAATTTCAAACGAATATATATGATAAGACTCCTAGTTTGCAAAACCAAGACTGTTATAGTACTAGTATTACACCAATCATCAACATTTAACACAGGATCCAACTACTTTCATTAGATCTTGCACTCACCTTTCAATGACAGAGAGTAAATTTGTTGGATGGTACTTATCTTTCAACCTGGATGCGCAATAGAGATAAAAAAGTAATAGGTTAGCTTGCAGAGTTTCACAAAAAAAATGTAGAAGAAGGAAACATATAGTGGAAATTACCATTCTTCTTCTTTGTGAGAGTTAAAAAAGACACGTTTTTGTGTTGTGATATACTCTGACTTGTATTCTTGGTATCTACATCAGAAAAAGTGATATGAACCCCAGCAGCTTAACAAGATAGCTGCTTAAGCACAAGTGCACCACAACTAAGTTACAGTTATAATCATACCTGCGTTCAGCTTCCGATGGCAATATATCATCTTCCAACTCTTGGATAAACTGTTTGTATGACATCAACCCGTCCCTGGTTAGAGAAAAGCAACGGTATTTATTGTTTCATGCAACAGCAAGGGAATCCACACACAGCACTAGTTATGTGCCGCTGTTTAACATTAAAAGAGATAAAAAAGAGATACTTGAGAAGTAAAATAATGGATTTATCTCGAATTCAACATTAATACTGGAATAAAGATGATACACTTCATCACATGTATGAGAAATGATTTTCTAGTAGCTAAAATGATCAATAATGTGTCTCCGATATTTACTCTAACTTCTGGAGTTTTAAGGAAGAAGTCATAAATGTTTGATCAGAGAAAGAACGTTATACAAGGGAACTCCCTCTTCTTGAGCAACATTAGACAGCTCATAACTCATGCTTACAAGATTAAAAATCCACTACCAAAAATGAACATAATATGGGATAAATACAACAGACCTACCAAGCAATAAAAAAGGAAAATTCAACAAAGATGAAGGGACCTTAACCTTTGACTATTTCCATTGTTGGAAGCATCATTATAACCTCCACGACCTCCCTCCCAGTCTGCAAATACAAGTAACCAGAACAGAAAAGGCAGATATATTATCTATCTTCAAAACAAGAACTGTGAAGTTTTTGCACTATGAACTGTGCTAGTCAGATGAACAAGAAGTCCCAATTTACAAGAAAGTCTAAAAATGGTCACTTTAAGAAATATCACACACTGACACAAGCGAAGAAAACACAAAAAGGAAAAACTGATGTTACTGATTCTCTCAATCACAGCGAATGTCTCACCATGATAGCGACCTGCAAAGCGGCCATGACGCCTTTCATCACCATAACCAGGCCTCTCACCCATTTCACGGTCATATCCTCCACCATAGTCATGTCCAAATCTATCATTCGAAAAGAAGAATTGAGTACCGATTAGGATATAACAAACACTAAACTTGTCTTTTTTCCTCAGTTAAGCAACAATGGAAATAGCATAGCAACTGACATATGATGTTTCTGCAGCACGAAATGAT
>OVAW01000782.1:1509-11975 GCA_900406365.1 Heliophila coronopifolia | reverse complement strand
GATATTTTTCTTTTACTTCATATTTAGTTTAAAACATGACTGGATTTTATCGGATTGTTTAAAAAAAACTAGAAAAATTGTTTAATGAATCGCAAAAATATGCTTTGAATAATTTTGTAATATAGAGAAATTGTTTGTTGGAAACTATATCATCTATGTTTTCAAAATAATTGTAGTAAATCTTTTTTATATTTTTAGATTAATCTTTTTAATGTAAAATTATGGCCTATTTTCGCCCCGGATCTCTAAAATGATTGAGCCGGTACTGCACATGGTTAGAAATTTAGGATAATGAAATAATTTTAATTTTAGTTTGGTTAAAACTTTTTAAAATATTTTGATGAGTATTGAAGTATTAATAAATTAGTATATATGAGTTGCTTAGCTTGGTCGTGTGATGAAAATGTAATAAAGAAAATATGAAATCGAGCTCACCAATACCCAAAAAGAGACTGTTGGTCTTTAAACTGACATATATATATATATGAATATCAAAGTTGTTATTTCGATTTTAAACATGTAAACTTTTTTACTTATTTTAAAATGAACGCATTATGTCGACAAAAAAATTATGAGCCTATTATAAACTATTAGGCCTATGATCATATAAGCCCAATAAAAGCTCATAAGTTAGAAACTGAAAACACTACTCTTTCTTATTTATAGACACAACTTCATAATTTTGGAAATGAAAAGTAAGTTTTGGAAATTTATAGTCTTAAATCAAACGCGAAAGATATAAATATTGATTTTAAAACAGCAAACAAAATTTGGGAAAAGAGAAAAAATAAACTAGAGATTGTATTTGAATTGATATTATATAGTTCTTTTTCAAAAACTAAAATTTAAAAGAAAAAATGAAAAACAATTAGTAACATAAATGGGATAATGGCTAATTCATACATGAACTATTATATAATTTGTCTATTCATACGTGAACAATTAATTGTGCTAATTCATCCATAAACTATTGTAATTTGGTCAAAACATACATGATTATGCTAAAACATACAAATAAAACATACATGATTAGGCTAAAATAACTAAAATTAATGTATGTTTCAGCCAATTTATATTACTTCATGTATATATTGACACAATTAATTGTTCATGTATGAATAGACAAACCAGATCATAGTTCATGTATGAATCAACAATTAGCCCTAACATAAATATGTACATTTAGTCGATAAATATATAAAAATGATGAATAAAAAAAAAACAGTACACACAATTAAATTATGAGAAAACGAACTAAAACAATTACCTTTTGTTGCGAGATATTTAAATTTGCAGGAGTTAAATCTTTTTATATTTATAGTGTAGATATTATAGAAAATATAAGGGGTGAGTCGATTATTATTATAACCATTATTTTTCTTTTTTTCTATAAATAAATTAGTCAAACATTTCTATAGAACTATATAAAGAGGATATAAAGAGGAGGTAAGAGTAGGGGTTATTATAACCATTTTTTCTACTGTTTTCTTAAATTTATTATTATTTTGAAAATTTGAAAAATTAAAATTTCCGTTTTATCAAAAAATAATTTTAACAACTTTTTTCTATAAATAAAAAATTAAATAGATTTTTTCGATTAAATAATATATTTTTTTTATAATAATTGGTATTTTCTATAAAAAAAAGTTTTTAAATTTTGTTTAATAGTTTAATTAATTTTGTTTATTAACTTTTATGTCCATTGTATTATTAATGAGTTTTCTATTTTCAATATATTCTCAATGATTTAACTTGTAATTTTTTTGTTTTCTAAGATTTTCTCTTTAAAATGATCGTTTTTAATAAGTATGGGGTATAAATCAAACTAAATTTATGTTACACACCACCGCATCTTAAACACTTAAGTTATTATTTTGCGAAATTATTTGGCGCCTAAATCATTAATTTGAAAAATAATTCACCCTACTTTGCATAGGCAATAACGAAAATACCATTTTCTTGTTAATAAGTCCACTTTATAGTATGATAATTCATATAAATCTTACTTTTATTGTTCTATAATGACATCAGAATAATCAATAACGAAAAAAAATCGAATTTTAACCATAAAAAAATCTAAGATTAAAAGATAGATAAAAATTTGAATAAAATCTACAGTAGTTTAAGACTCTTATGTTTAACAATCATCATTTATTGAAAAAAATCAAATAAGTCTTCTAACAAATAATATATATAATCAAAGATTAATAAATTTATCAGCAATGAAAATGTAATTAATTTGATTAATCGTTGAGATTAGTAAATTTTCCAATCACTTACCTTTTTTTGTTGTAACAATCATTTAACTTAGAAGGAGCAATCTTAATTGACCAATATTCCAAGCACAAAATATGTAGTTAACTCTATTTACACCATAATTTACATTACTACGTTTAAATAATATTTTATATCTAGATATATACTTTAACATAACAATAAAGTAATAATATACGAAAAAATCATAATAAGATTTTTGTATTCGATCATTTTTTATAAAAAAACAAGAATGTAGAGACAAACACACATAAGACTTAAAATTTTCATCCTTACAACGTTTAACTATACATATTTTTTATAAAATCAACTAGTTATACGGATCTGACATCAACATAATTTTGAAATTCCATACCGATCAATTCATATTATATATTCAAATTTATTGAATAATTTGACAAAAAAAATCCATTTATCTTATTCTTGATTATCTGTTTCAACAATGCAAAAAAAATAAAAGCCATGCATGAAGATACTTGTTGAATTGTGAGCTAGTGTACTTAATGAGTAAAAAGAAATATAAAATCCGTTCTGATTCTATAAATTTTGGGGTCCAAAAAATAATAATAATATATATAAGTGTGTATATAAAACAACATATTTAAAATTTGGAATAAAAAATTCAGCTTTTAACAGAGTTAAAATTTGCAAATTAGGTTTCTGATCGTATAGGTGCCATAAAAAAGTGTGTGAAAGAGCCTATTTCTATTCAGAAATGACAACTTCCACACACCGATGGGGATGCCTATAAGTTACTTATAGAGATTATCAAAAATATATTCAGGCCAAATACATTTTTAGAGATCACAGAAAAGATTAGGGTTAGTCAGTTTAATATTTTTTTTTATATTTTTGGTTAAAGTTAATGATTTTTAAAAATTGTTGTTCGTTTCAAGAGAATTATGCTGTGTCAATTGAAGAACAACGATCAATTCTAAGAAAGTTAATATTTCATAGTGCACAAGGTCGAATTGGAATTACTACTATATCCCAACACCCGCCGTACGAACCAATTAACAACAGTAAGCGGATAAGTATTTTCGTAAATACTTTGTTATTATTATGTTAAGTTTTAATGTTAAATTTTCAGGAAGTTGTCGAGACGCATAATGATAATATTGGAGTGCTGCCATGTCATCCCCGATCCCACTCAGTACCAATTGATCCATCTACTTTGAGGCGCAGCCCTCGCCGTATTAATCAATCAAGATATGTAAGCAGAGAAGTATTTTCTTAAATTCTGTTCATATATATTTTTTCTGAAAGCTTTCAAAATTCAGTTTGGGTTTGTTCCCGATCCTGATCCCACCAGAATTCAGCTTCCGCTGGCCGATGCAGAGCTCAGAACCCTTGTGTTGGACTTTATCAGGGAAATACTGAATCGACGTATTGTTTGATTCGCTCAAATTAAACGTCGACTACACCGATTGAACTATGTGGTGGGAGGAGATCTCCAACGCAGACGCACTTCAGAAGCTCTTCAGTTTCTCAAAAACAGTAACTCAATCGTAAAAATTGGAGAGCACAAGAATGCATCATACACATCTCGTTGAAGAAAAAACAAGCAGTTTTTTGCACTTTTTTGTAAGAAAACGGCGCTCTTTAAGAGCTAGTTACGCAATACTTAAGTAAAAAAAAAAGAAGACTATTTATTATATTAGTTTGATCAATTAAAAAATGTATTGTGTAACAGTCTATTTATTTTTATATTAACTTCATAATTATCTAAAAAAAAAATTTAGATAATTTTATTATAAACAAGTTTTCTTGTACTAAATGAAATGGAGAATGTATGTCCAATTTGCCGAATAATTATTTTGGAACTAGATGAGACGAGCAAAGCGGATTAGGTGGATTATAAAAAAGTTTTATTTTCATATGAAATTTTAAGTTTTTTTTGTTCCAATTCAAAAAACCCTTAGTTGAGATTGAGATACCTTAGTTGAGATTGAGATACGAACTATCGTTTGATTTCAAACTATAGCAATTAATCATGAGATGAAACAAGTTATTTTTTTGTTAAAACAAGTTCACAATTTTGAAAATTTCAAGATGTCAAAGAAAAAAAAATTTGGTGAAATTAGTCTTTAAAACTTAGAATCATAAAGATTCATTTCTATGTTTTTTCTATACAAATAAAGTTTATAATTTTTTTTTTTTTTGTAGTTTTCTTTAAAATATTTTTTTTTTGATAACGAGGCTTTCATCACTACTATTGATCTTAGGCGAGGCCTTTGACAACAAAGATATGATGAAGGATAGAGAAAGAAATCCTTTGGAGGTTATCATTTTTAAGAAAAATATCACAAAAGCGTTTGATAACACTATTAGTTTTTGTTTTTGGAGATATCATTTTTGGGAAAGAAATGATAAAAAACTGTAAAAAATGAAGAAAAATATGACGACAAATCGAGACAATATAGAAAAATAAAAGATAATCAGAGAGACTAATATTAAAAAAAAAGTGTGTGAATTTAAATTAGATAATTTTGTTAAAGCAATAAAAACGAAGATTTAATCCAAAAAAATGAACAAAATGCTATAATTAAGAAAATCAACAACATATGTTTTTTACTAATTCTCAAACAAATATTTGAACAAAATTACTAAAACTAATAAAACACTGAATCTGATTTTTATTTATTTATTAAATTTTGTGAATTATCTTAATTTTTAAAAAAGAACAAACTCGTAAAATACCCTAACTAAGCAATTTTTTCCCCGAAAAACTACATAGGTTTTAAACACTACTTAAAATATTCATTAATTCATTTTTGGCTTTAACGGGCGTTAAGTTTATAGTGGACTAAATTCAACATGAGAGGCTCGAACCCGGCCTATTCAAATCTTTAAAAAGACCCTAACCACTCTGCTAGGTTTGATATTTTTTATTATAACCGAACTAAATTTTTTAAACTCTTAACAACCTATAGAATCTAAATTTGGTGGGATTCTTTAGTTTTTACAACTCTTGTTTCATGTTTTTTTATTTGTTTGATTCTCTTTGAAATCTAATTCTCTTCTTTTTTTTTTTAATATTCGTCATTGAAAAATTAGTATTTGTTTTTTCTTTGCAGACCAAAGTTGTGTTATATGAGGTGCTGGGAATATCCGACTTGTGTTAAACCCCCTTCAAAATTGCATTTTCAATATCGAAAAATGTTGAACTCATGCAGCAACAACTTTGTGCTACATAACTTGCAGTTGAGGAATATTAAAAAACAAACACAACTTTTTCAGATGACAAATATTAAAAAAAAAAAAAAGATAATTAGATCTGAGAGAATCAAACTAGTTAATAATTCCTATTGAACTTGAGACACATGATTTCTTCGAGACAATACCTTACCACTTGAACCAATTCAATTATTAGTATGGAGCACGTGCTTCAGGTTGTTATAGCCTAGATCCGCCCCTGCTTGGAATAATTAAAGAATCCCACCAAATTTAGATTCTATACGTTGTTAAGAGTTTAAAAAATTTAGTTGGGTACTTGCGTTATAATAAACAAATATCGGACCTATCAGAGTGGTTAGGGTCTTTTTAAAGATTTGAATGTGCCTGAGTTTGAGCCCCTCAAAATACAATCTTTTAGAAAATTTTGTAATTAGTCTAAAAGAATATTTTCGTCTTTAAACTTAATGCCCGTTAAAACGAATTTCTTATTCTAGGAGTATAGAGTTTTTACGACACGAAAATGAATTTATGTATATTTTAGGTAGTGTTAAAAACATGTGTAGTTTTTAGGCAAAAATTGCTTAGTTGGAATAATTTATGAGTTTTTTCCAACAAAAACTACCATTGATTGATTATTTTAATGAAAAATGTGTATCTTAAAACTAAATGGTTGTTGATTATTTTTTTCCGATAGAACTGGTTGTTGATTTATCATAGATTTCTCAGGCCGTCTATGACATTGAGGAGGCAACCTGAAGAAGTTTTTGATATCATTTTGGCACATAAGGTGATATGGTTTATCAATGGGGTTTCATCATCAAGAAAACCACCAGACCTATGTGCAAGAGTCTGCAGAAATCTTATAAACGAAGATCCGGTTTCAGATGACTTGATTGCCTGGGCCATGAACACTATTCACCCACACGACTGAGATGGGTTAGTTAGTTACAAATAAAACATTCGAAGAATTTCTTAGAATAATATATAGGAGGCTCTGAGTCTCTCTCTTCATTCTGTTCTTGTTCTTGAGGCTGTGATTAAACCGATTTATGGAAACTCGAAGTTGCAAAATTTGTTTGTTATAGAATAATTAGATTATATTAATAACACAGCACAGTCGTATTAAACTATTTGTAACAATTAAAAGCAAAATGCAAAGAGGGTTTAAGAGAAGGAGATAGAACCCACATGACCAACAAACTTGCAATAGCAAACTGTGAGGAGAATGATAGAAAACTCTTAATAGTTTAGTTTGGATCTATCCTTACGGAAATTATTAGTTTATGTAGTTATCCGAAGAAGTTCTAAAATTTTGGGGATTGAGTTGTCGGATTTTATTGAACCGCAAAGTTTGAAAAACGCTATTTTAACTTACATAAAAATATGTTAGCATTACATAGGGAAATTAGGCACTTAATCATAGTTTTTGAGTGGATTCCTACAAAATTATTAGTTTAGGAAGCTAGTCGAATTGGCTTTACAGTTCATAGTTCAAAGAAAANATCGTATTAAACTATTTGTAACAATTAAAAGCAAAATGCAAAGAGGGTTTAAGAGAAGGGGATATGACCCACATGACCAACCAACTTGCAATAGCAAACTTTAGAATTTTTATAATAAATAACATAATTATGCGACAAGAAAAAAAAACAACTTAATTAATTTTCTTACAAAAAAAAAATTAATGTTCTTACAATTTAATAAATTCACAATTAATTACTTACTTAGAAGAAATTCTGTAAATTATATCATTAAAAATAAATTTCACAACAAAATGATCAGATTTCCTTAAAAGTCGGTTAAAATTATACTTTTAATTAGTTTTTTTTTCCCTATTATAAAATATTATTTTTTAATGTGGATGTGTTTTATTTGAATTTTTTGAATACTCTGTTTTAAACAATAAAACATATTAATTGATCATTAAAAAATTAAAATAGAAAAATTGATTTTTAATAACTAATTAGGTAGTTTCATGTGCGATATCCGAATTTAACTTTTTGAAAAAAAATAAATTTTTTAGCTTAAATTTCTGAGTTATGAATGAATAATATTAATATATTTTGTATAATAATCTATCTTTTTAACAAAATAAATCAAAGTGAAAAATCTTTAATTAAATTATAGTTGAATGAATTATTTTTCCCCTGAAAATACGAATTTTGTTAATTTTTAAATTATTTTCTAAAAATAGATTTTAAATTTTGTTAGTAAATTTTTTTAGATTTTTAATTAATTTTATTCTCGTTGTACCATTAATGAATTTTCTATTTTTAGTATATTTTCAATGATATAACTTGTAATTATTTTGCTTTATAAGAGTTTTTTTTAATGAGTGTATTTTAATAGGTAGTAGATTTGCAAACTAAAGATTTTAAAATTTAATCCAAAACTGTATAATTAGCTTAATAAGTTTTTTCCAAGCTTAAGTTTAAAAAGTAGAAATACATAAAACAAATATCTGAATAATAAAAATGTAGAATCAAATTTAATCTATTAAATAAATGTAATTAAAAAAAAAAAGAACAATACTAATCAAGAAAACATATGTACATTAGTTTATTTTGACAACAATCCATATAATTAGACAATTATAATTTTGACATTAATAAAATTTATGTTAAATTTAAAAATAACTCATTCATATAAATTAATTTAATTGAAATTTCTTTTACAATTAACTCGTTTGTAACCTCCCACCATCAAAATATTAATATCCTTTACAACTATTCAATAATATTATCATACTTAAACCAAAAAAAAATTATGACAAAAAAAAACCCAAAATTTATTTTAATTTAAAAGTAATCATTTGAAATAATTCAACTAAGAATAAAACTCAAAACAAATCTACTATATACTAATTGAGGAGATTTGTTTTACAAAAAATTAGCCTGTAAAAAAATAATTCCATTGAATAATTAGTTTTAAATTGAAAACTATTATTAAAACTTAAAATGATAATTTAGTAAAGAACATTAAACTATCATAGACAATATTAACATTGCAAATCAATTAAAGTTATTAGTAAAAAAATTATTATTATAACAATAATTTTTTGCATTAATTTTTTTTTTAACAATTCAATTAAATAAATCAGTCAATAGATGACTCACAACACACAATATTTTAATCATATAATTGTAGCTATGTTTTAATTTCATTCAAATAATTTAAGTAAAAATAGTTGGACGGAGCACTTTGGCCTAGTGGCGCTAAAATCTCCATGTCACTAACCCCTACGGAGTTTGAATCTCATATATGAGGCATGATAAAAGTGGTTATAAAACCATTGAACTAGCTGGTAAAAAAAAAGTACAAAATTGTTGAAACTCACAAAACACATATTTGTTTCTATAATGTGATCGAGATTTAAAGATGGATGTCTCCTGTTGAAAAAAAAACTAATTAAAATTAAATTAGCCAC
This sequence comes from Heliophila coronopifolia, assembly GCA_900406365.1. Lineage (NCBI taxonomy): Eukaryota > Viridiplantae > Streptophyta > Magnoliopsida > Brassicales > Brassicaceae > Heliophila > Heliophila coronopifolia. Next base: position 3,097 of record OVAW01000782.1, on the reverse strand, counting down.
AAACATGATGACAAAAAAACACATATTATTTTAAACTGATTATCATAATTATATCTTTTACAGCATTAATTTAATTTCACAATATGGTGAATAAATATATTATTATATAGTTAATCTATATATTATAACGAAACGTTTTGAAACATATTCTAAATGCCTAACTTTTTATTATCATTTTCTATATCAATTTCCATGTACAAAAACCTCATTGCTCACAAGTCACAACTAAAAAAAAAAAAAAATCTTCATAGCATCTAAAGAAAAGTTTTTAAAGAATCGCATTAATACAATGATAAATTTATTACTACCAAATACAGTGATAAATTTTATCTAAATGGAAAACTCAAAAACTTAAGATAGATTTAAAAATAGAAATTATTAACAAATTATAATAAGTTATAAGTTATTTAAAATAAAATAATCTTACACAAATAAAATTTAAATATATTTTTTATTTAAATAAAACAATAATGTATATATATATATATATATATTAGTTTTAAATATATTTTTTACGCTTTATCACCAAATTTCCTAACATACTAAACAAACATACAACTTACATTTCTATATAAACCAATTCTCACACAACCAAAATTTCATCTTCTTGAAAAACAACAAGGAATTAAAATTCTAGACGTACTATAACATTCATTCATATAATTAACTAGTCACTGTATTTAAATGTTGAAGATGTTGAACCGTATAAGCAATGAATTGTACGCAACGAAAATATTAATCTTTCAATCAAACTCTATGCAGAATAAAGAATATTGGTCATATGAAATAGTAGCTTATATTGAAATAGTGTCTTCTGAAGTTTGGGTATGAGGTAAAAACCAACATATATCTTATAAAAAATCACTAATTTTGATTGACTACCATATTAATGTTTGGTTATTTGATNCTAATTTTGATTGACTACCATATTAATGTTTGATTATTTGATAAAAAAAAAATCATTTTTAAAGGCAATGTATGTGGACACTCACTCTACGTCCCCAACAATTGAAAATCTAACTACGTACTGAGTCAGAACATCCGAAAACTATAATTAAATTAAACGAATTTAAGTTTCCCCATTACAAAACGCTGTTAATTAATCCTTTTTAACGTCTTGTTGTCATATTTATACCATTTTAGCGTTTACTTCGTCAATAAGTCAATGTCTCTTCCATGAAAACATCATTAAATATAACACTTCATACATATTATGTGTCTTGTTACATATTAGTAGTTTCGTCGGAGATAAACTTCACTTGATGACGTATTTACGAACTAGAGGTTTTGATGCTGGTTATAACATAACAATTTATTATTATTATTTAAAAGTTCTTCTTTCTAGCATATATCTGAATTTAGATTTGAATATATTTGATTCTAATGGATTTTATTAAAGTATTTTTTGTCTATATATTTAAAATTATGTAGCTTAAATCTGTTTTGAGAAATAATTTGTTGTGTATACTCTAAAATTAAATGGTCAATATATGACTTTATAGACCTTTGCAAGTCACGGTAGGAGGGATTTGGTAAAAACACGGCAGGAAAGTACGAGTACATCGACGTTAAGGGGGGGGGGGGGGGG
>OVAW01000781.1:0-11975 GCA_900406365.1 Heliophila coronopifolia | reverse complement strand
AATATTTTTATGGATTTTTGAAAAGTTCTTAAGGAAAAAATGTGAAAAAGAGACTAAGTTGGAAAGATTAAACCTGATTGGAGCATTTGAGCTCTGATACCNGACTTAGATTAAAAGCGGAAGGACGATGACTAGAGAATAAGCTCCCACCGTTCTAGGCAGAGCTGTTTTCTCGTTCAAAGTCTGAGGAATACAAATGACAAAGCAAGTGTTTATATAGAAAATTTGGCTAACGGCTATATTCTCTATATGGAAACAAAATCAAAAGCATACAAGGAAACAAATCAAATCAAAGAAAAGGGAAAGTGCGGATTTCTCTCATCCAAGTAAGGAAGTAGCNTTGCTGAATAAGGAAGTAGCCGTTGGAAGGCTAATCCGCGGTAATGCAGAAAAGGAAGGTTTCCTTTACTGCGTGAAGGAGCGGCCATTCGGTTGCGGCGATGGCTGGGCAAACCTCCTTTGAAGCGGGCGTCAATGAACGAAATGTGGATGGCCNGCCACTCGGTTGTGGCGATGGCTGGGCGAACCTCCCTTGACACGGGCGTCAATGAACGGAATGTGGATGGCTAAGGTGGTTCGGGCTGAATCGAGCTAAGTAGTCTGGTTCGGTTGATCATGGCTTGAACGGCTGAGTTGAGGCCGTCTAGAACGTTCTTCATGGATGATCTGGTCCGTGGTCCGTCTGGTATGGCCGGGATCAGATATCCATCGGATGGATGACTAGCCGGATGGAGAGCCTGCTGGATGGTTGGATGGACAGCCTGCGGGATGGACAGATGGACAGCCTGCGGGATGGACGGATCAGCCTGCGGGACGAACGGCCGAGCAGCCTGCGGGATGGACGGATGGCCAGCCTGCGGGATGGACGGATGATCAGCCTGCGAGACGAACGGATGGTCAGCCAGCAGGACGGACGGATGGTTGGATGAGTCGCCTGTCTCATGGATGGATGGATGAGTAGACTGAGCGGTACGTGCCATGGATCGAGTGATTCGTGGACTAGGCATGCGTTCCTCCGGGTGGTTGTCTGGTCCGGTACGTATGTCCTCATCAGAAGACATGGCCAATCACGGAATACAGTTCAACAACTCTACAAAGCTATTGACAGAGTAATTCGTGCTAGACTACATGCTTTATCTTATGCGACCTCCTCGACACTTCATGACATCATGCAGAGGTGGTTACATGGCAGATAGTTCTGTTACTCTGCTTTCTAGTTTTTTCTATTTTTTCGAAACAAGTTACGCTGGTCTGTTTTTATGTCTAGCTAGCCAAAGTCTAAAAAACAACTCATGATCATGTAAATTCATTATTTTTTGTTGAATAAATTTAACATTACAACAACAAAAAAATTAAATATTATAAGTAAATATTTTTTCGTGGTACATAAAAGATTGGTCACTAGACTAATGAATTAAAAATTATCTAAAATTATGATTTGCTTCTTAGTAATATTTTCCATGTAAACTTTGTAAACCATTTCAGTTTCATAAACCATTTTAATTACTTTATAAGCTATTTATAAAAATAAAATCTAAACGAATGATAGCAAAGATTAAATATATTTATACTTTTCAATAAGCCTATGTCTAATTTGTAAGTGGGTACTATTTTACTATATATCTCGAAGAAGGTCCAAAAAATTAATATTTATCTACTAAGCAAGAGCTAGTGACTTTTAAAAATAAGATAAAAATTAATATGTGTTGGGTGTGGTAATATTTCTTTTGTAGACTAATTATTTTTATAATAATATTTATATATTTATAAGAATGTATTATCTTACTATATAGCCAAATAATATCAGCTAAGTGCCAAATGCAAGTTCTTCTCGTCCTCACAATGTACCGAATAATATATTTTTTTACTCTAGCCAACTATTTATTATCCTCAACTAAGACTGTGGTCCTAAATACGTTCCTAGTAGAAAAAAGTTTATCAAAGTGAATAAACAATAACAAACACGTTGTATAAAACTAGTAGCCATGGATATGATTGTAAATGGTGGTCATGTGACATACCTAAAAAATTAACATGTTGTTCTAAAACCTGAAAATCAACACAAATTTTAGAGCTAAATTTTTTTTCTTAGTTCCAACTTTCGTTTTATGAAACGGCTTTATTGATCGGAAGATGGTGAAGAAATAAAAGTGATGGGTATGATATACAATAAAGATATATATTACTAATATTTTTAAATAAATATCTCAAGGCTTCAAAATTATTAACTATATACAATTTATTGTATTTCCAAATAAAAAAATTAGTTTAGTATTAAAATTTCTTTTATATGTAATAAAATGTAAGACGTCATTATTTAATTTTTTTTTTTCATTACCTAGACATTCTGGGCAAAAGCCGTACATTTTCGGGGGTCGGGTTTAAACAAGTTAAATCCCTCCAAATTAGAGAGTATTCCCTTCTAAGTGTGAACTCAATTTCTAGATGACATAACCACACTTGGTCATTATTAAAATATTTAATAGTTGAACTTCTTAAAATATGAATAAGATTACGTATTACTATTTTTTTTTCAACATTTAAAATTTTTTAAATATAAATATTTAAATTACATTAGTAACCAATAATTTACTAATTAATCAAAAGAGAAACCAATTTTATAATAAATATTAATTTATCAATCTCAAATTTTTAACTAAATTAAAATTTAAAAATAAAAACTACAATATAGTAAAATATTTAAAATTAATTTAATAAAAAAAATTAACAAAGAATTTTCGTACAAAAAATTAATTTAATTCATTGCTTTACAATTTTTATAAGCATTTAAAAAAAAAATTTGTTAAATCACTTTTTAAAATACTAACAAATAGACTAAATGTTTCATTGGTGCATAATTTAAGCTCCATCGCTGAATTCCAATTTCATTAACAAGGACATTTTTTACAAAATAATAATTTGAGTTCATTATTTTACGATTCAATATATAGGCATTTAAATTTTCTAAAAATTATTACACCAACTTTTTAAAATACTAAAAATAGACTAAATGTCTTTGCATTTCTTATTCCCTTTTCACTTTTTATTTTATTTTTACCTAACTAATTAATTGCTACATAAAATCGGAGATGTGGACAATAAAATTAGAGAGCTGACATCCATGCCTGATCATTTTGAGACCGAACCAAAAACAAATCTTTAAAAAGAACTATCAATTTAAAATTTAGGGTCACAAAAAAATCTTTTAAATTGTTTTTGAGTCTTGCATAAAAAATCAATTCAAAATTTCAAATTTATATTTTAATTCAATATTTTTTTTAAACTGGATGTGGTCATGAATTTTTTTTTTTTTTTTGCACACTCAACTTTAGTGTTCTGATCTGAACCTACTGAGTTTCTGACATGGACACAATCACATACAAAGAATAAAAAGACGTTTCTGTACAACAACCCTCTATTTTAGAAAATCATATTTCTAAAATTGTTAATAATATTAAATATTTGTTGATTATTATTAATTATGAACTAACAATAAAGAAAATGAGACAAATAATAAAAAATATATGACGTATTCTCAGCTCCGACTCAACAATATCATGGCTCCGGATGAAAATACAAAGTCTCTTTAATATAACACTAAGGTTTTTTTTATGGGCCTTTAATAACATATTTTATGGGCCTTGTTTGTAAAGAAAATTTTACTTTTTGGTGGTGAGCCCCGGGCAGTTGCACCTCTCGCACGCCTTCCTAAGCCGGCCTTGCGTGTTCTCTACCATCCAATTTCAAAGGAGAAGATAAAATAAAAATAGTATAATATTGTGTAGTCTTTAAGCAAAAAAATTTCGGTAGGGGTATTTACGTCATCCTCCAGAGATAACTGATTACACCACCGTAATCTACATGATTTTCCTGATCGACCTGGGAGCGATTTGCTAATCACTGACAAGTGGCCCGTTTTCTCCACCATCTTCCACGGACCTTTTACTCGATCCGCCATTAGAAATCTTTAAGATTCAATTCAACTTTTCCCGGTTTACTGTTTTGAGTGGAAAAAGTTCAAAAAACTAAAGAGAGAAGAAAAAGGTATTTATTTAGATGAGAGAAAGGGTAAAACCGGTAACTCAATATGTTAGGCTATCCTTTACTTTCAATTGTTTCATCGGACTCTGGTGAGTACTTATTTCTTTTGGTTATAATTAGTACTTTTTTCTAATTTAATTGCTACCATGTGACGTTCTTGGACTGAAATTTCCCATAGATCAATCGCGGTACATAAAATATGAAACAAAAAAGCATAAGTTATGGTTTGTAAACCCCACTCAATACTCGAACCACTCCTACACGACCCTAAACCCTTAATGTTATGGCAGTTCATTATTGACTCATGCGTCGACTCAACGGCTCACACTCCACTCACAAACTACAACAACCATAAGTATTTTTTTAAAGAGAACAAAATAAAAAAAGACAACTGTCTTCTGAAGGGTGCATGAAATAAGGTTGTCAACTGTCTCCACCGACTCAACGGTGAGTTTTGCTGATGGGAGACTGTTAACTAAGAAGAGATAATGGTAGACTCATTGCTTGAGTGATTCTCTCTTGAGTGACATTAAAAATAAGAGATAATGTAAGCAGTATTTGTCCATGGGAACAATATATATATATGTATGATACTGTTTCTTTTTTTTTTGTCAAGGGTTAATGTTTCTTTTTTTTTATTTTGATATCTTAATGAGTTTTTGTGTATTCCATAAAAACATTTAGGTTATAATTAATGTAAGTATAACTTAACTATTTTTCATTTATTGATTCAATATTTTTAACTTGTTTTTCATTAATTAAATAATCATGATTTCTTTTGTTTAATTTATAAAAATCTTATTAGGTAAGTGTATATGGTTGTGTGTACAACTTATTGTCATTATTGAAAAATTTATATATTAAAAGAGAAACAACTTAAAAAAAATGTATTTAATCATATGTTATATTATATCAATTGCCATTAGTAAAAATTAAAATATTAATTTTAGAGGGTTTGTTAAACCAAAAATTCTTAAAATCAATAATTTAATTATATTTATATTAAACTAATATAATATTCACATAAAATATTTTATTATTCATTCTATAATTATCATTTTACCAACCTTTAATGATTTATATTTCTACACATATTATTTTACTTTTCTTTAAATAAATTAGTATTTTACAAACTTCACATTTTTTCCTCTTTTTTCACATTCTTTATTTTCATTTTCAAGTTTTACTAAATAACAAGGGTAAATTAATTTAATATTAAACATTATTCTAGTTATTTATCCTGTTTCAATATTTGAATAGTATCTAATTTATTAATAATAATAAAATTACCTTATTTATTATTTTACTAAAGCTCATTTATGGTTTTAATACTAGTTTTTAATTATTGTTTTAGTAAATATACTAGTTGTAATTCTATTTATAATTATTTATAAATATTTTTTTGGGAAATTTATGAACATAAAAATAAACTGAGTTAGTTTTTTTTACAACAAGTTTTTTTTTTTTTTATCAAATAGCTCAACTGGCTAATTAATTCTCAATTAATCTCTCTTCAACTGGAGAGACCAGTGTTTGAACCCCACGGTGTAAAAACAAAGAGGTTGCCACAATTAGGCTACTTGTCTTCCCCAACAAAAAAACTTTTATTTTTGTTGTTTTTGACAATTCTGTAGTAAAAATAAAATATCTTCTCATTTTTTCTTCCTTTTTTCACTTTCTTTATTTTAATTTTCAAGTTTTACTAAATCACAAGGGTAAATTAATTTAATATTAAACATTATTGTAGTTATTTATCCTGTTTCAATATTTGAATAGTATCTAATTTATAAATAATAATGAAATTAAATTTATAAAATTACCTTTTTTATAATTTTACTAAAGCTCATTTATGGTTTTAATACTAGTTTTAATTATTTTTATTGTAAATATACTAGTTTTAATTGTATTTTACACATGGTGATACACCTGCTAAATTAGAGTATACTTGGAAATAATTATTTTAACTAATATTATTTAAATGAATGTTGGTTAAGCTCATATTTGTTTTCAGTTTCTAAAAAAATAATGATTTTCTTCTGTATTGTGGAATAGAAAGCTTTGTAATGAATTATCAAACAAGGATCTTATATTAGATGTCAATCTCTTTAAATTTATTCTTTGGAGACTTGGAGTTCTATATATATATATATGTTTGCCAAAATTTGAGTAAAATAAATTTTCGAAACATTACTAAAATACTAAATATATATTCACAAACATTTAAAAGTTAATAGTTTATAATGAGGAAATCCAAATAAAAATACATATATCTATATCACAAGGAAATCTTCCAAGTTTCGATCTAATATTGAAAACAATTGATCTAAAATTCAACATCTTGCTCTAATTCTTTAGTTAGAGCATGCACGGAAATCAATATTTATGCGAGCGATAAAATCGTTCACTAAGTACTAGGCACTTTACAAACTTGTAGTAACAAGGTATGATATCATACAGTTTATTATTCACGTATTGGTATAAACAAAAAATATCCAGATTTTGATAAATATAACCAAAATTCATAAAAACTTAATAACAAAGACAAAACATATTGACTAGGTGTATAGCAATGCAATGGCGGAATGGTATGACCCCATCATTGGCCAATCCAAAACCGAGTAACTAGAGAATATAAATAATATACTCGAAAACCATGCTGGCGGTTAACGAGGTGGTAATGATTTACTGTCCACGACATTAACCGACCTCAAAGCACTAGCTAAATAACGGAATATTAAATACACCTGCTAGTGATACCGGCCGCTGCAGATATCCCAATAGAGCAAGCTAAGAGTGCATATGCAATGCCATAGTGGAATGGTATGACCCCAGTATTGGCCAATCCAAACCGAGTAAGTACAAACTATATATAATATATTTGAAAGTCTTGCTGGGGGTCAACGAGGTGGTAAAGATGTACGGTCCACGGCATTAACTGACCTCAAGACCACTAGCTAAATAACGGAATATTTAATACACCAACTAGCGATGCCGGCAGCTGCAGGTTGCCCAATAGAGCTAGCTAAGTTCATATTTGCATGCTAATACTGGTCATAAACAGAAAAACAAAATAATGCAAAACATTTTTCCAGCAAACAACACACTTCCAAACCCGAATGATTATGATACAGTTCAATATTGTTCCGACACACTTAATCTTATCATTCATTTTATCCTAAGTAATTCTAAAATATATTATAACAAAGTATAATTGAATAGAGTTTGAACTCACCTTGCTATAAAAAAGATCTTGGATGTCGGAGACATATACTCATTCTTCAATCTCTTGAAAGTCTATGATTAAATCGAACTCTTTCTCCCATTAAAACATTTATTTTTCGAAACTGATTAAACTCCTAGCTATATCGAAACAGCAAATCCTACTCTTGTAAAATCATCCGCAAAGAATAATCAAGCCATTAACTTTATAATCTCACCGTTGAGAATGAATACAGAAGTGTCATGGAGGTCCCTGCCAATTTCAGCTTAATCCGAGCTCTTTTGACTTTTCTTCCATGTCCTGCATCTTCGCTTCTATAAACAGTTTTTCTGCAGTTTTAAAATGTTATTTGCGCATAAAGAAATACTCACCGAGGCTTCGATATAACTAGCTTTTTCAAACACAACCGGTGGTATGCTCTTTTCTGGTCAGAACATACTGGAAAACATCCTTCTTTCCCTGATCTCGAATCTGTTTAATTTGCTTTTTCTCGCTTCTCTTCCAATTGTTTCAACCTCCATCAATTACGATATGTTCCTTGCCACCACAAGTACGTCTCCGGGGATAGGCATTGAATGTCTCGTGTTTGTTGGTATATAACGGAACGTAATGATCTCTTCAACGTCATGATCTCTTATGCTCTCTCTCGCTCGTTCGGTTCTTTGTTTCTCTTTTCGTTCAGTAACGGCGGCAGCTTTGTAAAACATATATAATATTTAGGTTTGATATTTCATCGGGACAAAGGCATAAAGATACCAGAACTTTATAACTTTGTGTGATATCAAACCTAAAGTATTTTTTGTTGGTTCTGTGTACCTGTGTTTTTTGTTTATTTGACTAATAGTACCCAGTTGTAACAAACTACTAACGTCCGTGAAATCAAACATAAAATAATATTAAAAAATATATATAAGTGGAAAACTACTAATAGTACCCAATTTGGAAAAAAATTAGTTTATGAAACATTGAGAGTTAAACAAAAGAGCTAGAAAAAAATGGAAAATATAAGATTTCATTCAACTCTAATTTAATTTAATAATGTTGTTGAATGAGCACATGATTGAAGCTTCAACCGCATCCGAAAATGTGCGGAGAATTCACAAAGAAGAAGAAATAAAGGAGAATTCAGGAAGAAGATGCAATTAAAATAGTTTTAGCAGATCAATTCTAGAGATCTTAATAGTTTTGGATTCGCTATCAATTGAAAACAAATCGACTTGATTTAAATCACAATTCTAGAGAAAAACCGTCTAAGATACGATTAGATGGAGGATTATTTTTAATAATTTTGAAAAAGACTAAAAACCAGATAATTTTGTTCAATTGGAGAGTAAAAAAAAACTTCTGCTTTGACAAAAAAAAATATCTGCTTTATCTCTGAAAGATATAAAGCCACGTCAGTGATCAGCATATTGTTATAGAGCCACGTCATCTTCTTTTAAACCTAGTTATGGTATAGTTTTAGTCCAGTCAGATATAAATATTTTTTTTTTAATATTTTTTAATGTTTGATTTCACAGACGTTAGTAGTCTGTTACGACTGGGTACTATTAGTCAAATAAACAAAAAAACACAGGTACACGGAACCAACAAAACATACTTTAGGTTTGATATCGCACAAAGTTATAAAGTTCATGTATCTTTATGCTTTTATTCCTATTTCATCAATTGGCCTGTATTGGACTTTACGGGTATTACAATATATATATATAAATAAATAAATGGATTAAGGTATCTAATATATTTTGTTTTCCTAGCAATTGACGCAAATATTGTTAAGCATATGTAATCATATCTAACCTATTAGCCACAAACAGACATTAGCTTTTTTTGAAAAATATTCATGGATTTTTTAATGGTTTTTTTTTTGAAAAGAAAAAAAAAAAATAGAATACTAACAAAATTTTGTTTAAAATTGATGTTGATATATTTTGTGATACCTAAAATCCAAATATTTTGTGGATTTCAGGTGAAGGTCGGTTCTATGGATATTTGGATCCAACAGAATTTTTTTGAAAGTTTTAAGTTATATTTTTGCGATAAATAACATTTAAGATAATAAATTTGATTTAGATATGATAGTATGACATATATTTTTTTTTGGTACAACTAGAGTTATCCTTTTTCCTTTACGAAAAGGCAATTGTTTTTTTTTTTGCCAAGTGGCTATAATTTTTTTTAACACTCAAAATTTTGAACTGTGAGTAAGTCTTGTATAAAAACAGTAGAGGTGAAACAAACAAATTAATTTTTTTATTCCATTAACTTTAGACCTTATTTATAGTTTTAATCTTGGATAGCATTTCCAATAATAAATATTAGTTAATTGCAATACTTTTGGTGAAAAAATTAATTTTTAAAATAGTTTTTGTTTATGGATACAAAATGGTGGTTATTATTATAATATATTCTTGGATATTTTTCATAAACCTTCACGCCCAGTCCTAAGGTGAAAAAAAAAATCTCCCGCTTTAGGCATCAATTTCGAAACATATTTTAGGGGGCATCTGATCAGTCTCAAATTTATGTGTTTTAGCCTCCTTTTTATGTCAGTTCTAACGTTTGATCTAATTATTTTATCATCATTTAGATAGATAAAACAACAAAAGCTGCATTTTTAGGATTTCGGGGTGGATTTTCTCTATTTTACCGTTTTCAGGTAAAAATGGCTCAAAAGTGTACAAAATTGGTCAAATGGAGCTTCTCATGAATTCAAGACACATTCGAGGGAGATTCCCAAGAAAATTCAAGGAAATCCAGAGTCAAAACATCACCAAAAACAATGTATTCAAGAGCATCTTCGGAAGATCCGGGAAAAGACGTCAGAAATCATAAGGAAACATGAGAGGCGACCAAAGGCTGAAAATGCGGGCGCATCATAATCTCCATAATATGTTAAACTGACGGCAATGAGCTGAAATTCAGACAAGCGACAGCCCCCTAGGCAATGGAGGCGACCTACGCTCCAAAAGGCGATTGCATTCTCCACTTCAAGATAATTAAGGAATTTCCAAAAGAAACGGTCGAACAGAAGCAGGAGGCGACCTGAAGTTCGGAAGGCGCCCGCCTCTCAGGCGTGAGAGGCGACCTAGCACATCGAAGACGCCCGCCTCTCAAGCATGACAGGCGACCTGAGGGTTCAAAGGCGGGGACCTCACTTCTTCTGCGCGATAGGTTTTTTCCTGTAGAAATTGTCGAATAGTGACATGAGGCGGCTATAGGCCTCGAAGGCGACTGCCGCCTTAGGCTGAGTGGCGACCTGAGCCTTCGAAGGCACCCGCCTCGTCTATTTTTGGCAGTTTTTTCCACTTCTCCTTAAAATTCTCCCGTTTTCTAGGAGAAACCACCCACGATTTCCACTTATTCTTGGCAGTTTTTGGCTTGTTTTTATGCCTACAAAAAGAGGAGAAAACCACCAAGACGTTCTCCTCTTTTCTACTTTCTTTCTTTTTACCTTTTTGATAGTTTCTCTGAGTTTTCTTACCTTTTTGTTGTTATACTTTATAATAGGGAGACCTAAGGCGTGTCAGCGAACCCTTTTCATCCTTTTTCTATTCAATAAGTTTTCGTGCAATTTATCTCTATTTTAGGGCAAGGATTCATGAAGTCTGAGTAGATCTAGAATTTTGTGGATTAGGTTAAGGCTAGTGTTATGTATTTAGAAATCTGTAGATCTAGGATCTAATATAAATGAATTATGCGTATAACGTGTTTAACTAGGAGGAGGTATTTAGTCTTAGGATGAGTTACACCGTCATATGTGATCCTAAGCTTAGAGGGGGTGTTGTGGGTGTATGCGAATGCGAGAGATAAGCCCGCAATGCTTTCGGACTAACCTAGATTAACCGATTAGAGCGGGGGAGGAAACGTCATCCCTCCCGTCAATTAGGACTTGACATCACAGAGATTAACCGTCGTATACCGGTACTATGGCCCCGAGGTAGTCATTCCCAGCGGTCAAGCGGATATCCCTGCGGCGAGATTGTATCACAGTACTTACCTTTCAGTGACATTGGGGGATACAATCATATCAGGCTGTAGAGGTTAGATTTTACATGAGAGCATTTCAAACCTAGAGATTCTTAGATTACATAACCTAAAACCCGTATTAACCGAAGTCCATGGAATTAGTTTAGCATATTAGAGCCTTCGTTTAGTTTAATTTTAGTCTGTAATTATTTTCTACATTTTAATCTTTCCGGTTTACCCCGGTTTTGTTTTGTCCAAGAAGCCTAGTAACCTTTGATTTGCTATCGTTTAAAAACGTAACTCCCTATGGATTCGATACCCAATCTACAATGTCAGTGTCCTGCACTTGGGGTTTGGATAGGGAAAACGTTTTGGGTTTGAATTATAACTTTTACCCCATCAAGTTTTTGGCGCCGTTGCCGTGGATAAGCGACGTTAGCGAATTCGAGGCCAATACTGCTTTGGACAATTTTATTTTATTTCAGTTTTAATTTAATTTCTTAGTTTTTTCTTTTCAAAATGCAGGGGCGAAGGAAAAAGAAAGGAGCAAAAAATTTCAACTCGCAATTGGAATGAATCTCAAATGGAAGCAACCGCTGCCCCAAACAAAACGACATTACCCTTGGGAGCGAAGATACTGGAGCATAATTTGAACTACATCCAGATATTTCTCGTGAAGACCATAGGAATCCAAGGAAGGATCTGGCACTGACGTTGTAGATTGGGTATCGAATCCACAAGAAGT
>OVAW01000779.1:3177-15554 GCA_900406365.1 Heliophila coronopifolia | reverse complement strand
AATATCAAACAATGATAATAAATCTAAGCAATATCAAAAATATATAAAATAAAATAAATGATAACTATAAATTCACATATCTTATAAATATATGTTTTATATAAATGTATTTTGAAATATATTAAAACTGTTTAATTCACAGAACACAAAATATGTTATTTTTTCTATTAAATTTTTAACAATAGTTATAGGAAAATATGAAATAACTAAGGAGAAACTAAAATCTTATTTAGGTTTCTCAAAATTGATTAATTTATTTTCTTAAATTAATATCTACTAGATGGATTGAAATATATTTTCAGATGACTTCAGATAAAATTTATAATAATATTGCCAGTTTCACAGTAATGTGAAAAAGCCCACTAAGCCGAAACAGATGGTCTCAAACGGACTATAATTCGACCCGTATTAGTAAAACGAAATCCCTTTCTTGCCAATCAAGTAATTGTAGTTGTCCCCTCGCCGCAGAAGCTGAATAATGGCGGGAATATTCTGTTCCTCAAACAGATCTCTGAAACTGTTTACAAATCAACTTGATATAACGATATTCTTGTCCGTGAAAAATGAAGATGGTCCGTGATTAATAATCCACCCACTAATTTGCAAAAAACAATAAATATTTTCTTGACCCTTGATGATATAAATCTAGAGATCATTATGCACTCTCAGTACATTTTCACCAGAAACAAATTAATACCATAAATGTTAAATGTTTCTTCTCCAACTAATTTCAAGAAAGTCAATAATTACCCAAAGAAGCTTTTAAGTGTGAAATCTTGTTCACCGGAGAAAAGAAGATTCAGAGTAACGAATATGAAAGAAGAAAGATTCATGAAGAACCTATCTTCCTTCTTCCTTCTAAACGCCCTACTNATGAAGAACCTATCTTCCTTCTTCCTTCTAAACGCCCTACTTTTGTCCTTCTTCTTCTTCTCCTGTTCCACGTCCAATTTGCTCCTCCCACGTTCGCCGTTAGAAATTCTCACCGGTGGAAGATGGGATCTTTTGCAGCCGAGTGTGGGTATATCGGCTATGCACATGCAACTTCTACATAACAACAAAGTCGTCATCTTTGACCGTACGGACTTTGGCCATTCGAATCTATCTCTCCCTCCTCATATATGCCAAAACGCCGCCGTTTTTGACTGCTCTGCTCATTCTCTTTTATACGACGTCGCTTCCAATACATTTCGCCCACTTTTTCTTCGTTATGACACGTGGTGCTCCTCTGGATCTTTAAACGGTTCCGGATCTTTAATCCAGACCGGCGGTTTCGGAAACGGCGAAAAAGCGGTACGTGTTTTCACACCCTGTAACGGCGGAGGCGTTTTGTGCGATTGGGTTGAGAATAGAGCGTATCTTTCCTCTCGTCGGTGGTATTCCGCGAATCAGATTCTTCCCGACGGCCGCATTATCATCGTAGGCGGAAGAAGAGCTTTCACCTACGAGTTTTACCCCAAGAATCCAGGAGGGTCCGTTTTCAATCTGCCATTCTTGGCGGAAACGAAAGATCCGGATGAAGAAAACAATCTCTATCCTTTTCTTCATCTTCTCCCCGACGGAAATCTTTTCATCTTCGCCAATCGAAGATCCATCTCGTTCGATTTCGTCAATCACCGAATCGTCAAAAGGTTTCCGGATATTCCCGGCGACGATAAACGGAATTACCCCAGCACCGGCTCCTCCGTGCTCCTCCCTCTCTTGCTCACCAGAGAATATAACCTATCAAAGATACCTGCGGAGGTTATGGTATGCGGTGGTGCTCCACCGGGAGCGTTCTTTAAGGCGGCGAGGACGATCCCTAAAATATTCGTCGAAGCGTCTCGCACGTGCGGGAGATTGAAAGTGACCGACCCGAATCCGCAATGGGTTATGGAGCAGATGCCTACGCCACGTGTCATGCCTAATATGATACTTTTACCAGACGGTAACGTTTTGATCATTAACGGTGCGACAAATGGAACCGCTGGTTGGGACGACGCTACAAACGCTGTTCTCAACCCGGTTTTGTACTTACCGAACGAGCCGGATCCCAGCCGAAGATTTGAAATTCTCGCGCCAACTAGAATCCCTAGAATGTACCATTCGGCGTCGCTCCTTCTTTCCGATGGTCGAGTCTTAGTCGGAGGAAGCAATCCTCACCGGAATTACAACTTCACGGCGAGGCCATACCCGACGGAGCTTAGCCTCGAGGCCTATCTTCCGCGTTACCTCTATCCGCAGTACGCGCGCTTAAGGCCATCAGTTCTCACGGTGGAGCTTGCCGGCAATATGCAATACGGTAAACCTTTTTCCGTTACGTTTGTGATTCCGGCGTACGGGATGTTCAACGGAGGAATCTCGGTGCGGTTAGTGCCGCCGTCATTTAACACGCATTCGACGGCCATGAACCAGAGGTTGTTAGTCCTGCGCGTGAGACGGGTGACTCAGTTATCTGTGTACGCTTACAATGCTGACGTGGATGGACCTACTAACTCCTACGTGGCACCACCTGGGTATTATATGATGTTCGTGGTTCACCGAGGAATTCCGAGTGAAGCTGTTTGGGTTAAACTTTGAAACCGTTGACTTTGCTTTTGACTCTTCTGTTTTTGTTTTCTTAATGGATTCATAGTTTTTGATATATTTTTTTTGAAGAAAATAGTAAAACATTGGCTTATGGTTTGGTGAATGTTATAGATCTATAGTTTATAATGGAAATTGTTCTAATGAATATAATTAAGCAAGCAATGGTTACACACTCTCGTGCCCCGTATGTGGTTCCATTAAGGTTCTAACAAAGTTTTTTCACAAGGAGATAAACACAAGGAATTAAATATTAGTTATGATTGATTGACAGAAAAAAAATATTACTTATGATCATCAAAGCGTCTAAAAGTTTTTAGAGGTTCTTGTTCAAAAATTCTAAGTAAACAGTTTTTTATTATACTAAAATTTATATTTTGCAAACTTTTATATATATTTAAAGAAAATTTAAGGAATTTTTATACAATATTTGTTTGGAGTCCTCTTTTCTACCGTTTTATTTGGACATGTTAAAAGATGGTTCTGAGTAAATTATAATAAATTTTTCAATAATTGGTTCTATTGGTAAATTTTAAAAACATTTGGATTGGTTTCATACGCTTAACCATCAGAGGATACACAACAGTGGAGACCTCAGTACTAACCCGGGTTTCATCTTTTGGTTTGTATTGAAAGCTATACGATGAAGTAATAATGTGATCTCATTAGATATTTAGATTAGAGTAGGAACACAAGGGGACCTTATGTTACAGACTTGCAGCTACATTTATGGATTTTTCCTACACAATAAATAGGGCTCAGAATATCATATTTTTCTTATTTATTGACACCCAATAAATGTAATAATGACAACTTTCCATCCTACACATTTAGCACCGATGAGTTTTGGTAAAATATTTAAATTACGTGACGTAAANTTTGGTAAAATATTTAAATTACGTGACGTAAAAAATGGAATGCATTGCATAATTCTTATACACGAATGTAAACACAAAAGGGTTGGTTTCTTGTATAAAAAGAGTCTGTCGAGAGAAGAAAAAAATGAACTTTAACAAAATAAGAATAAAAATTAAAGAGTTTGGTGAATACATTAAACAATAACACATATAACGCGTGGATATTATTCTATATAGAAAACAAAAGAAATTGAAACATGTGACATATAACAGAGAAGATAACATCTTAACCACAAATCCTTTGTGTTTATCCCATAGCACATTACACGAAATAAAATAAATAATTATTGAACATACATACGTAATAAAAATGAGGGTAATAAATGCGATCGCTTGTGACACCAACTACATATTTACTCAACCTTATACGTCACTCACAAGTGGACGTTACTTACAACTCGTGAGCACACTCTTCAGATCTCCATTAGTAGAAACTTTGGAATTTTATTATTCATTTCTCAAAATTTTGTAACTTTATTGTATGTTCAAGAGTAAACTAAACTATTTTTTGCCTTGAAGACAAGTCATTTAGTCACCGTGAAATTCATTTTAATTTCTAATAAATAATATTAATAGAATTATTAATTTAGTTACACAAAATTAGTTTGTTCTTGATTACATATATCTTATTTTACATGCAGCTTTTTGGAAACACAATTGATCACGAACTCCGAAAAGTTTAATGATTCAAAATGATATAACCAAAGTAGATAGATATTCTTGCATACCCAACTGATGAAAATTAAAAAACACCAACTTGCAACATTACAAGAATAACATATATAACTTAAAAAAAAAACACAACAAAGAACAGAAAATATATAAAATCCATGGCTTTGATTAGATAGCGAAATGAGTTTATATATATAATATAACCAAACCAGCTAGAAAATAAACTTAAAACCCTAATAGCTAACATAACGATAATTAACTAAATAATAATCAAAGATAACGTTATTAATATTAAATCATGGCACGATCTTAATGATGTCGTTGTTACCGGACAGACCAACATTGTTAAGATTGTTGATGTTTTCTTCGAGGTCAATGTTGTTAGTGTTGTTGTTCTTAGAGAAATGGATCTTATTGTTATGCATCCAAACCTTAAGAACTCTTCTCTNCTTATTGTTATGCATCCAAACCTTAAGAACTCTTCTCTTCACTCCAATCTCTTCACAAAACCTTTGAACAACACAATCTTCTTGCCTTTGTATCTTCCACCCAACTTTCTCAGCAAAACTCAGCATCTTCGCCTTCTGTTCCGGCGTAAACTTTGTCCTAAACCTCTTCTTCTGGTTGTACGGCGGGTGCGGTAACGGTCTTACCCCGTCTTCTTCCATTAAGTCTTCAGACTCCGAGTTATGCATATAACGGTAGTTAGAAACTCCGATTGGTTTGATCATTTGGTGTGGTGTGGCTGATCTGATTCTGTGATGGTTGAACATTAGTTTTTGCGGTGGTGGTGGTTGGTGATAAGCGGTGGCTAAGGGCTCTCCCTCGACTTCTTTCCTATGAAAGTTTCTGTGGCAATTGCAAGCTGAGCAAGTGAGAGATTCAATGGAATCATTTTCACCGTTTGGCATAAACTCTCCACATCCATCAGTAGCATTGCCTCCCATAGATGCTGCATGGTTCTTGAGACACTCCTTGTACTTTATCATAGGCTTTTTGATGATGGTGTTGTATCCCACATGATCATAATTGTTGCCATGGCCATTATTACCAGGTAACGGCACTTGTAGTGGTTGAGTAGGAGGAGCAGAATTATTAGCATGATGATGGATCATGTGACCATGGCTATGACCACTACCGAACGTAGTGTTTAATGGGATAGGCATATCATGATCTTCTTGGCTTGCAATGTCCATATTGTTTCTTGGTTTGGGGACAAAGAGACTAGCTAAGAAGAAAACAAGATAATTAGATAAAAGTAATTAATTAGTAAGACCAAATAAATGATTATAAACTAATCATGAAGGTGGATTATTTCTTGTTTAAAAATTTAAATAGTTTTCTCTGAAAATATCCACTTTTTTAGAAACAACTCATATAAAACATACAAATTTACTTTATTAACAAAATTAAAGGATAGAAAATTCCAAAAATTATAGGACAAAGAGATATAAGAAAACAAAAAAAAAAGGAAATAAAAGGAAAATAGGTGCTCTTATTACAAGCATGCTCAATTAAAAGCTGACAAACGCACTTCAAAAGAAATTTTCTACTGGAGACAAAAAAAAAAAAATCTTCTACTTCAATTTAAGTGAGATTTATGATAATAAAAAAAATATAAAAATGGGTCATTAACAATAACAGTTCTTTGATTATCAAACTCCTTTTCTGTCCATGTTTTGATGAGAAATTAACAAATTAAGATAGAGAGAGAAGTCAAAACTAGTCATGAAAGAAAATGGAAATAGGTTGTTGGTGGCTGAACTGAATTAAGAACACATACCCTCGCGAAAGCAGCAAACTTTGATCTTAAGATGTGTCAAGTTCAGAAGGTATATATAGACATCATCAAACCAAACAGAAATCCTTAAGAGAGACAGAGAAGATTAGATATTGTGGGTTTTGTAACTGAAGACTTTGAAGGAAGAGAGGAGACAAAGATTTTGCATTTGGGTTTTGGATGTCTTAAACTAAGAGGGCTTAGGGTATTAGTAGTGAAAGCCTAAAGACTCAAAGCATGAGAGAGAGGATACAAAACTTGACATTTTCATCATTTCTCTCTCTCATTTTTATTCACATACAAAGAAAATAACAGCATTTAATTATGTTTATATGAATTATACAAATAATTTTAATCATGTAAGTATAATTTTATAAAGTTGATTATTTGAAAATATTTTATAAGTGTATATGACTAGTAAATAATAAGATATACAGATAGATAGCTCTCAAAAAAAATATTTTAAGATAATGGGAGAAATTAAAGGGAATGGGTGATTGCTTTGCTTGCACTATCAGGCATTACAGAAATTTTTAGAGAGAGAAAAAATGTGTCAGAAAGTGGTGGGGAGAGTACTGAAGCAGTGAGACAAGTGTAAAAGTAATTCAAAAAATATATTCAAATTTAACTTTTATGAGTAAAATTAAAAATAAATTGTTTTAAATTAGTAGCAAATATAAATTAAAATGTGATTATGTATATAACAGTAAGTGGAAACTGAAAACTGAAAAGAATAAACTTATGGTCTAATCCGGAGAATATTTACATCAATAGTTCCAACTTACGGAGTAATAAAAAGCTGTAATAATTTGGATAAACAATAAAAATATTTTTTACTTGGATTGTTAAACATTAATTAAATACGCCGTGTAAGACTTTTGGCTCTCGAGGTTGTCATGTCATGCATGTGATATTGTGAATTATATGACTAACCAGATAATCATATTTTCAAATAATTCTTGTTTGACAAAAAAAAACTATGCTCCTACAATATGTTGTGAATTTATTATATAAATTATTCTCTATATAATTAAAAAAAAATTAAAATTGCTTATATATACATATATTAGTGTTTTTCCTGATTTGTAAACATGTTTCTGTAGTATTTTTATAAACGGTGGAGTTTACAATCATATATTGAACCACCAAGAACCAAATAATTTCTTAGTACAGTAAACTAGGGGAGCATGGGTAAAAGAATCCAAAGTTGAGTGTTCATTTGATTAAAAATAGGAAGTCGTAGTAAAATGGAGAATATTGCTTAAAATTTCAGACTTACTGCTCTTAGCACTAGTAATCATATAATAGCCACTTCAATTTTGAATAAAATATTCTTTCACATATAATTTAATAATGCTATATATATATATATTATTTTGTTCTATATTTTTTTTTCTTATCTCTATGGTCTTTATTCTTTACTATACACTACATATTACGTATTTGAGATACTTTATCTTTTATTTTATTTATCTTTTCTATTTGTTGTCTCTTCTTAGGAAATTTATTCAATTCAACTCTTTTTCAACTATATATTTTCCCCTCTCTTTTTTTTGTAAATTATGAATAACTAATTTAGGCTCTATATTTTTCATATTTATATTTGAAACTTGGGATATTATACAGTATTTATTTATTTTAAAAATGTTTTAAGTTTTCTCTTTTAATTTATTTATTCAATTAAAATGGTCCACAAGAATAAATGAGGTTAGGTTGATGGTCCAAAATTTACTCACAATTTTCAAGATGTACGTATTTACTCGTTACCCTTTTATATTATGACACTTTCATTTTCTGTATATCTCTATATTCTAAACTTATTAATGTATTTCTCATATATATCAAAATCAAATAACAATCTACAAACTTTTATATATAGTTAAATCAAGTTTACAGTATCAACCTAAATAATAATACGTTTTTTTGAGGTGACAAGCGTGCAAATGTAATCGATTTATTAATTTCCTTTTTAGATGGAACCATCAATTTTGGGTCAACCAAAGCTTGTGCCTTGTACCCTTCAAAACTAATAATAGCTTCTTTTAAGATATCAACTTTCTTTAAATCTTCTTTAGGGAAATTCAAATAAGTATACTATATGATCTTAAATATAATTAGAATTTTGATAATTTTTAGATAAATCAAAATAAAGATTTACAATATTCAGTACCTTATCTGCCTTGTTCATAGTTCATCAACATGGTTCTAAGAATAATAAAAACGTATTTTTGTAAGTTCCATCATTATATATACCGCAACAAGCATTTAATTTGAAAGCAACAAACAATAGAAAATGAATCTTAATTTTCACATTTTATTCATTATTTTCTCCATTTTTGCATGTGTTTTGTCTTTACTTTTGTCACACACAATTTCGATTAATCGCAATATTTGGGAAAATAACACATTTGATGCATATTTATGTATCTCGTCGCTATATTTCATATAACTATATTAACACTTTTTTTGTCTACGGAAAAAATATTCCACAATCGAATGGTCATAGCAAAAATGGGTCAAATGTAAACATCCTACTAAGCTTCTAATGGAGGAATATTAATTATCTAAAACCAAACGTATTTAATTTTTATCTTCTTTATTCTTAATCCTAAATTACACACCATAAAATACATAACAAAATTTAAAATTTTGAATTCAAGAAGAATCTTCATCTTTATATAGAAAAACTTTAATTTGAAAAGCGCAGAATCTTTGAAGGAACATAAATAAGATATTCTACTATTTAATTATATTATGGTGAAATTTAGGTTAATTCCGCCTTTTTTTTTCAAGAACATCTAAAGGGTACAACACGGAATGAATACATAAATAACTAAGTATTTGAGAATTTACATAAATAAAAATATTCTGAGAAAGGGTTGACAAAAAAATACAAAGATCTGAGAATTAATGATCTCGTTACTATATTTCTTACTAAGAAAATAATATTTTTGTATTATCGAAAAACTTTGCGTCAAAGCAAACACACGAGTTTTGGATTTTATAAAACTATTATGGGTTTTACGTGCAAAAACTGACATCTGAATTCTCCTCATACATGGATTATTATATATTTTGATTCATTTTTCTATTCATCAAATAAATATTCACAAGGTACAACCGTAAAATTATACGGCTGATGTATTGGCGTAGCGTGTAATTAAGCATATACAAACCCATACCTTTTATATAATTTATAAAACTCTAAAGAAATAAAGTTATAATATTTTAATAATCTAAGAAATAATTATGATATTATTTTCTGACTATAAGATATCTATCACTCAAATTACTTGCAAAATTTTCGTTTCTTTTTAACAATACTTGGGGTTTATTTCTTTTCCAACATATCAAAATAGTATCTCAAATTTGAAATCCCAAGGATTTAGAGGATTTAAGAGAATAAAAACTTTAGAAGAGAGAAACTTGATGGACTATTGATATTCAATATGTGTTTTTGGCAATATCTTAAACAAATGACTACATCACCTTTATATATGCTACACAAGAATACTAAGAGACACAGACCTCTTGGAAGATACATGAACACTTTCAATGTAGTAATGTATAAACTTAAATCATAACCTATAATTATTAACTAAAACAATGAATCTACTAAAAACATGTATCTAGACATACATGAACCTTGTCAAATTCATTTCACTTTTTTATGTCTTTTGAGTTTAACCTCAACAAAATTCACATATTTTTGACAAAAAAAACATTATGTAATTCAATCTAAGAGACTAAAAGTATGCAATCAAAAGCTGTACGTATCATTTGTTTCTTCTATCCCAAATCCAAACCCTACTTTCTACTCTTTCACAAACCTACTTCAAACTCTGGTTTTCTTGTCACAGCAACTCGGACATCTGTAAGATTTGATGAGCTTTTCCTCTTCGGGTGTGATTTTCACGCATATTCCATGGTACCATCTCACACAAAAATCACAACCTATCCAGGAATTATCTCCTAGATCGTGACCACACACACCACAACCCAAACTTTCTTCGTCAGATTCCTCCTCATCTTCTTCCATTGTTGGTACGGGGGACATATTTAAAGCCTTAGTGTGAGCTCCAGATTTACTAGACTGCGCATGAGAAACAACAAAACTGTTAAAATAGAGATAGAGATAAACCTGAGACAAGACAAAACAGAAGTAATTCTACCTGGCCGGCACCATTAGATTTCCTTTTGTTACTGTTGTGGTTAGGAGATTGATGATCCTCCTTGGAATCGCCAATGGTTGGGTTATCATTTATCTGGCCACTTACGACCTCGACAAGGGTTGGGAGATCATTTATCATCCGGAAGAGTTCCGCCCTGAGACAAATTAAATAAGCTCATCACATATTCACATGTATGGTGATACGATGCTAGAACATAATTAATAGTGAGTGTTACCAAAATCTTACCTCTCACTCTTACTAAATCCAGAACTTCCACAAAAGTAAAATGCCATAGCAATAAGCCATGAATCACTGTGAAGCGCAACGAAACGTAACCAGTCTTTTTCTGGGATTCCATCTCTTGCAAAGTTGATGCCTAAAACTGGTTCAGGATGATCATAAGGGAGATCACTCGGAGGTTTAACCTCCCATGTTCCATGTGGAAGTCCATAAAGACACAGATTTTCCTTAGCTGCCATATGATTCATTAATCAGAGAAACTAATTTTTAACGTCTCCAATCTGTTCCAAAATCAAGAAACCAACTTACCAGGGTCACACTGATCGTACAACTTCTGTTTTTCTGCAAAAAAACAAAAAAAACTCAAATCACTGGAAAATAAAGAAAAACCAAGAACACAAGAGAGGAAGAAAAGACAAAGTTCACCTGTTGTGAGAGCATGAAGGAGACCACGTCTTCGAAGCGTAAACTCCATAAACAAACCTTCGACAGTGCGTTGTATAGAACTCGGAATTCCCGCCATATTCTTTACAGATTGTTAACAAAAATAAAACACACTTGACAGAGGATCAAATGCGTCTTCCTGAGTATTATTAGAATCGATCAAGTTGAACAGAATTCAGAAGATAGATGAAGATTTGCCAAGAAGATGAAGTTCTTGATGAGAGGAAATAAACAAATTAAATGAAGAAAATCTTTATATATAGGTAACATAATCGGTTTGATTAAACCAAGGAGAATATCGATCATGTTAATTAGTGTGTTTCATTTTAATTACAAGAAAGCAATTTTTTTGTCAAAACAAATTTTATTAAAACTGAAACTTTGGAAATGAAACAATAGATAAGCAGTTTATTAGTTGATTTTAGTCTAAAATTTATTAGTATTAAAGATTAGTTGAATAACTATATTGTTTTATGTTGGTTGTTAAATATTTATTTTAGTGTTGTTAAACTAGTCATGTTAGAGTTTTTATAGTTTTCAAAATTTTAATTATTAAAAATTAAAAATTTGGGGAATTCCTATTCCCATCACGAATTCAAAATGGGACATAAATGAAACAGATATTTTCGTTCCCGAATTGTGTTCCCAAATTGTCGTCCCATTCCCGATTCCAAGAAAATCTTGTCCTGATTTCTGGTTCGCCTACTCCTAGTGGAAGTGACTATAGTAAATGATGGTATAGCTGCATTGTATTATAATTGCGTCTTAGCATTTTAACATTAACAACAATAAATCTTAAAAAAGAAAGAGATTAATAATTGCTCCTCTCAAAATCTTTAAGACTGCGCTATCACATACCTTTTTTGTTGTTTCTTCTATCTCAAATCTAAACTCTAGTTCTGTCTTTTTGTTAAAGTAACTCTTAAAACTTCTACTCTTTAACAATCTCTAAACTTCAAACTCTGATTTTCTTGTAACAGCAACTGGGACATCTGTAATTTTTGATGTGCTCAGATTCTTCACGTGTAACTTTCACGCATATTCCATGGTACCATCTCTCACATATATCACAACCTATCCAGAAATCATCTCCTTCGTTGTGTCTACAGACACCACAAACCGCACCTTCCTCCTCATCTTCTTGCATTGTTGGTAAGGAGGACATCTTTGAAGACTTAGTGCGAGATCCAGATTTTCTAACCTCGCGGCCACTAGATTTTCTTTTGCTTCTGTTGTAGTTATCAGATTGATCCTTTGACTGCTTGGTATTGCCGAACACAATCTCCACAATGTTTGGAAGATCATTTATCATCTGGAAGAGTCTATTCCTGAGGCACATTCATAAGCTCCTCACATGGTGTGTTGGAAAATATTTAAATATTTTTTATGAATTATTAGAAAATAGATTTGGAGGGTTNTCTTCTTACCTGTCACTTTTACCAAATTTCGAACATGCACAGAAGTAAAATGCGAGAGAGAGAAGCCATGCATCACTATGAATCGCAACGAAATATATCCACTGTTTTTCTGGGATTCCATCTCTTGGAAAATTGATGCCTAAAAGTGGTTCAGGAATAACAGAAGGGG
>OVAW01000778.1:0-11998 GCA_900406365.1 Heliophila coronopifolia | reverse complement strand
AAAAATTTAAAAATATAAAAATTTTAAAATTTTAAAATTTAAAAATTTAAAAATTATATTTTTTCGGTTTTGGTGGAAACTAATTTTTGCGGTTTTGGCTGGAAACTATTTTTTGAAGTTTGCCTGGAATTACATTTTAGTGGTTTTATAAAGAAATTATATTTTTGCCGTTTTGGCGGGAAATGACATTTTTGCGGTTTTGGCATGAAAATTTATTTTTGCGGTTTTGGCGGGATATTAAATTTTTTGCGGTTTTGATTGGAAATTATTTTTTTGCGGTTTTGGCGGGAAATGATTTTTTTGCGGTTTTGCGGGAAACTCTTTTTCGATTTTTTTGGAATATTTTTTTGGCGGGAAACTTCATTTGATATTTTTTACTTCTATATTTACTTTTAATAGTTAGTTTTTTTGGATTCTAGTGATAATTAGTTTTTATATTTATTATAGCATATTAAATATTTATTGTGTTTGNGTTTTTATATTTATTATAGCATATTAAATATTTATTGTGTTTGTAGAAGAAAAATAATCTAAAGCATTATAATGTTTATTATTGTTTAACTAAGATAATAATTAAAAAATTAAAATTTATTTTTGCATAAATTATTTCTTGTATAGAATTAAAATAAATACAAGATAATTTATTGTGTTTTTAATTTTAAATTAAATAATCTAATTGTTTAAAAATTATTATTTAAATATAAAGAAAAATAATATATATCTAAAGTGAAAATAAATTATGATTTGACATTATTTTAAGATTAAGTAGAGTTATATATAATTAAAATGACAATAAATGTTATTTATAAAAAATGTCATTTTTAGTAATTTTGTTGTGAAGCGCATCTAGATGCATAAGTCAAACGCACAAACGAACGTAATTGCATCCAGATGCAGAATCTGGATGCAGCATCCAAACACATAAACGAACTGCAGCTAGATGCATCATCCAGACGCGCAAAAAAACAAGGTCTAACTCGAAATAAGCTTGTTTAGGAACGCATCCAAAATTAAATTTTATAATGAAGAACATCTATTTTTCTAACTCGAAATATGCCAATATGCTTGCCTAAAACATCTATTTAGTGGGCATTATGAGTTGATTACTAATAGGACAGAAATTGATAATATAAAATACTAGTGGGCAATAAAACAATTGTAAATATTACTACTTTTTCGATATACGAAAAATGCAAATTCCTTTTTCAATGATTTTTCAATGAAAAAATTCGAATAATTTTATGAAGTTAATATTTTTGTACAAATTAGATGTGATTGATTTCTAAATGTACAAAATTATGTGTTTGCCTCATAATTTTATATCTTATAATTAAAAGTTATACTCAAGATTTCAAAATTTAACAGAGTTAACAAAATATTAATTTTAATTGCGAATTGACAAAATTTCGAGATTGTTTAAATTGAACTATCCTACGAAAAAGGTCTTTCAATACATTTTTCTTATAATCGTTTTCTGATTTTTGTTTTCAAAAATAAACTAGGCTTGTTTTTTTTCTTTCTAAAAATAATATCACTCTTTTTATGTGAAATGTAAAAATATTTTGTTTGCATCGAGCTGGTGAATAGATTTTTAGTATATTTTTGGAATCCAACGATGCAACAACGACTCTACCATCACGTGATACATAATTTGAACCTTGTGTCACGTCCCAAATTTTTTCGGGTTTATGAGTTGTGAAGTGCTTCCAAGCCATCTCATAAACTGGCGGGTTTCGACTTCTAGTGGAGGTGTGTTAAGGAATTAGGGTAGAAAGCCCATTTAAAATTAAGCAGACCGATCTGGTTAAGAATATCTTTCGCTGATCGAGGATCTGACTCTACCATCATGTTATACATAAAGTGAGTCTTGGGAGTCCAAATCATACAATAAAAACTAAAAAGCATGAATCATTGGTCCTTTTCTCCGTAAATATTGATTTATGTTTAAAATGTTATATAGCAAAAACAAATAGTATTATATAATTATTATTAGAATACCTTCGCGCTCTGCTTAAAATTAGACATTTTTTTATAAAATTTTTTTGCTTTATAATATATATCAAAGAGTTAGCTTGAAATATATATATCAAAGAGTATTTTTTAAACAAACATTTAATTTATTAAATATTACAAATTTTTTTCATTACAAAATTGATTAAATTAGAGAAGATGTTTTGTATTATAAGATTTAACAATCATCCACCACTACAAGAAAAAACATATTTTGGAATGCAGAATCAGTTCCAAAACAGTCCCAAAATAGGATTTCAGACCAGTTTGCGACCACACCAAATTTGTCGTTAATCATGCGTAGAGATGCTTAGTGATGAATATATGAAGCCTAATATAAAAGCGATATAGAAGAGAATGGAGTATTTAACAACAAGAGATTATATGGAGACAGACAAAGAGAATCCGAACATGTTTAGGTCCTTGGCTTAGAGTCTGTCTTTGAAAAAGTGTGTTCTTAGGACAAAACTATTCCGTAGTTTTGGGGAAAATATTATTCTGCAGTTTTTGCAGAAAAATACTATTTGCAGTTTTGGCGGAAAAATATTATTTTACACTTTTTGCGGAAAAATATTATTCCGCAATTTTGGAAGAAAAATAATATTTTGCGATTTTGGAAAAATGTGCATAATAAACGTATATAACACATTAAAACTCAAATCTTATCGCATTCTTCGTTCCATTATCTTTGTTTCTTCTTTACATTATTATCACATTCTTCCTTCCATTTTAATTGCAATGGGATCTATTGTAAAGGCCGGGCCGACTTAACAAATATTAGGGGTTTTATTCAGACTAATCTTGTTATTTAGATTTGTTACTTGTATTATTTTGCTTCTTCTTTGATTTTCACTTTGGATTGGTTTGACTAAAATGATATTAATTTAACAATTCTTCGTTCCATTTTAATTTTAATGGGATCTATTGTCAAGGTTGGGCCGGCTTAACAAATATTTGGGGGCAATGTTGGAATTAAAAGCCCCTCCTAATATGTAAAATAACTATTCTTTAAATAATTTAAAAACTTTAAATATAAAATTTTGGTATCCAATCTATAAGGTAATTTTAATAACCGTAAACATGTAATTATCATGTAAAGATGACATGCAAATAGAGTCACAAAATATATTATTGTTCAGATTGTAAATTTTTAGTCTACTGAAATTTTTGAAACTATTATTGTTCAGATTGTATCTTCAATTAAAATTATGCAATCACCACCTATATGAATATATAAGACTATTTTACCTTCCAATTCATAAAAAAGATATTTATATGTTTTAAGATCTGTGAATAAGTTAAACTTTTCTAAAATAAATGTAGGATTAAAAAATGAAAGATTTAATTCGGGGTATTCCGAATCAAATTTAAGAAATTAAGAAATTCAGATGATAACATTTTATAAAGATGAGCAAATTGTATAATTTTGAAATTTCAACAATTAATGAAAATAAAAAAAAATGTCATGGTTCCCTTTTAATTATTAGGTGTAGAGATGTATTGAACACAACAACTCAAATGGCGAAATGTGTGAGACAATAATCTTTAAAATTTTGCCTCATAATTATGTTTTTTTTTTCTTTGTTGAATTCTAATCTTTTTCTTAGCGTTTTAGATTTAGAGATCCAAGAAACAGTTGTTATCGTAATGTTCTTTTCTTCTGGTCCT
This sequence comes from Heliophila coronopifolia, assembly GCA_900406365.1. Lineage (NCBI taxonomy): Eukaryota > Viridiplantae > Streptophyta > Magnoliopsida > Brassicales > Brassicaceae > Heliophila > Heliophila coronopifolia. Next base: position 8,320 of record OVAW01000778.1, on the reverse strand, counting down.
GAAAATTGCCAAAAGACAAAATCTGGTGTTGTGTTCTTCATTTTCAAGAAAATATTTTACAGCCGAAGAAATTAGCTAGGAAGAAGAATATAATATCAAATAAGCAATACAATGTTTTTAGATAAAAGGATACATTAAAGAAATCAATTCACCATGAAAAATAAAACAAAGAAACAAAAACTATTATCCTTTCCTACTGAATAGTATACTAAATAAAATTATTGGTGTTATATATTTTTTTTGTTTTTTTTTGTATAAATATTTTTTATAGTAAAATTAAATTAATTTTTTTTCATTAATTTTTTCGTATATATCTAATATTTTCGTAATTTTTTTATAAATATTTTGTTTACTTTTTTTATAAATATTTTTCATTTGATTAAATTGTGTAAAATTTTTTAAAATAAAAATTGTTATCCATATAATTTTTTCTTCCATTTTTGTCTAATTTTCTATTTCCGTATTATTTTTTTGGAGTTTTTTAGTTATATTTTTTAATTTATTCTTTAATTTATTTTCTAAAAATTGATTTTAAATTTTGTTTACTATTTTTGTTGGAGTTTCAGCAAAATTTTATTCATTTATTTTTATTCCAATTATATCATTAATGAGTGTTTAATGAGTTTTTCTACTTTTATTATATTGTCAATGGCATAACCTGTAAATATTTTGTTTTATAAGGTTTTTCTCCTAAAACTGCTTGTGTTTTAATAAATAGTAGATTAAGAAAAAAAAGTCATCAAAATTTTCTTGTTTTTTTTTGTCAACAGCTTGAAATACAACTAAAAATTTTCTTGTTTTTAGTCTTGAAATTTTAAACATATAAGATTAACGATTTTGTGGTGTTCGTTTTCAATTTTAGATTGAAAACATTAGGAAACAAGTCTAGATTAAATCAAGACTGTAATATTCATACATAGAACAATACATCAAAGAAAACAACTCATAATAGAAATAATTAAGTTTGTCAAAGTAAACGTACAAAAAAAAAAAAAAAACTTCTTTGTTCCACAGAATTTACTGCACCAAATCATATCCACATTTGAAAGAGCAAATGTATTCATCTGTGGTTGCGACGATCTTCAAGATGATATTGGAAATGCAACGTGACTTGCAAAAGATGCAAAATGAGCGAGATATACTATTCTATTGAAATCATAATTTTTTTCTACGGTTATGATATAATTTATAAAATTGATCTATTACATAATCTTGACCTATTAATATTAGTAATTTTACTATTCTCGCAAGGCATCAAGCTGGATCTAGGAAGAACCTTGCCCTGAATACTTGCTCAAGGCATGTCTCGAACGAAAGTATCAGTGTCCTTCCACCACCGCCGGATTCGTGCTTAGGAGATTTTAAGCTATTTCGATCAAAACTCATTACTAAAGTTTTGATCTTTTTTTTTTCTTAAAATGATTTTACCTTAAGTCTACTACTAAGCACATGTCACCTGTACGTCATAGTTTAAGCACGTAATCTTCGCATCATTGATTAGAGTTTAATGTTTCAAACGTACAAGCTGTTATTTTATTACTTTTAATTTCTCGTTGATTAAGCACTTATATTTGTTATTTTATACTTTTCATTTCTCATTATTATTATTTTTGCAGTCTTTGTAAATTGTTAAATGTTCAGGGAAGGTCGAAAATAAAATTTTAGATCTACATTTTTATATATTTTGCTTTGTTGATTAAAAATGTTATTGATTAGTTAATCTTACCAGCCAATTTAGATTTACATCTTTTCAAGTATTTTCATTAGCTCCACTCAAAAAGTCTATTAATTTAAAAAAAATGAACTAATAAAATTAGTATATGGTATAATTATTTTTGGATTATTGATTTGGCCGGCCAGCTCTTAGTATTCTCGTAAACGTCTTTATAAACATAAAGAGTTTACATTTTTTAAAAAATATTGTTTTGACTTTTTTTTTTGGCATTTCGTGAGCAAATACAAAATATTTCCTAATGCCTCCCAATTTATATAATATAAGTTCACATTTTTAAAAATATATTAATGTTATAAATGTTTTATGACATTTGTTGAAAAGTAAAATAATAACTCTAGTAACGACAATGAGGGGGAGAAAGGCAAATTTCTTATTGAACTATCTTTGACGTGTCAATTTCTAACCGAACTATACACCAGTGTGAAATCAGAACTGAACTAACGTTTTAAAAAAAAAAAATCTAACTGAACTATGAAAATCATGCTAAAATCTACGTAGCATTAACACCGTTAATTAATCCGTCAAATAGGGATGAGTAAGACGACACGTTAGATGCCACGTGTATTTTATTAAATAATTAAAAATATATTTAACTGAAAAAGTGTCTTTTATTAAACAATTAAAAATCAATTGGCAAATAAAAAAGTAAATAAGAAAAAGTTGACAAAAAAATTAAATAATTAAAAAATTTATTTAACTAAAAAAATACAGTACGCCGTTTAAGTGTTTGCGTATTTTTTTTCAATAATAGTTGTTTTATAACAATATTTTTTTTTCTAAATATCTTCCACTTTCTTAAACAACCAAAATTGAACATTTAAATCCAAAATTGAAACTAGGCTCAAGGAATACCTCAAGATGGTTAGTGTAAACAGCAGCTAAGTCTGTGTTATTAAAACTAAGGCTGTGAAACTTGAAAATCAAAAGAGTATAAGGCTTTAATAGCTAAATTCAAAGAGAATTAAGTATATGTGTTACCGAAATTAAGAAACTAAAAGAAAGTCGTTGAAACTAAAAAAACTAACTTCATTTACACCACCAAAATCACCGTCGAAATCTACAAAATCTGTGGCCAAGAACACCTTTGACAATGGCTACCCGTAATTGAACACTAATCTATGAACTAAGATTTTAGGTTATTTTGAAACCCTTTTACATATAAAACGCAACATTCTATTTTTATGTTTTTTTATTTAATTTATTTTTATGACACGTATAATATCTTCCAAGTTAAATAATTTTTTATTATTTACTACTTTTTTTTGTCAACTATTTACTTTTTTTATTTTGTCAATATGATTTTTTATTATTTAATCAAAGACACATCTTCAGTTAAATATATATTTTTTAATTGTTTAATTAAAAACACGTGGCATCGTGTCGTCCTACTCAGCTCTATTTAACGGATTAATTAACGGTGTTAATGCTACATAGATTTTAGCATGATTTTCATAGTTCGGTTAGATTTTTTGTTTTAAACATTAGTTCGGTTCTGATTTCACACTGCTGTATAGTTCGGTTAGAAATTGACACGTCAAAGATAGTTCAGTAAAAAATTTGTCTTTCTCTCCGACAAGGTGTTGTTCTTGATTCAATAAGTCTTAGCTAACGATTTTAGAACCATAAATTATTCAAGTTTCAGCAAACAAATAAAGATATACAGTGAATTTTTTAAGCAAATCTAGAAAGCCAGAGAAAAATATTAGTTTCAAAAATAAACAAAAGTAATACAAAATTTTAATTTAGGAGAGTTTTCGAGTAAGAACCAAACATAACAAAACAATTATGAAACCTACTTGTAAACATATATAACAAAACTTTGTGTCTAGTGGTAAAAGACATAGGGGACAAGACCTAAACTAGCTCTCACTGGGTTCAATTTTCACTTAAAACTATTTCACCATCATTTGGTCACGTGAAATAGTATCACGCTTTAGACCCATTCGAAAACCCAGAGAGAGTAATACTCGACAGTTACTCTCACCTTAGTGAGTTAGTCGGGTGTTAAAACTCGGATACCTTGGTTTAAAAAAAAAAAAAAAAGAACTTGGTAATCTTTTTGCTGCTTCTTCGAATTTTTCTATAAAAAAAAAAGAAAAAAAAAGCAAGATACTGTAAAGGAGCATTACAGGCCCATTAAAGACCCAATAACCCAATAACTTTTTATTTAATTTTAAAGATGTCTTCAATTGAAACAATGACTATTTTTTTCCCTCTAAACTATGCCCCGTAAACATAGTTTCTCCTGAATTTTTGAGTTCCTTATATTTTCCTCTAAACTTAAAAACTTCCTTATTTTTCCCCATAAACTTAATAGTCTCTTCATTTCTCCCCATGAACTACCATTAATATCATATTCCCACATTCTAATGATTTTATCGACTCTAATTGTGACATATAATGGTTTTTTATCCGACAAAACTCATAATGTATAACTTAATACTAAAGCGACGATTTTGGGTTTAGTTCGACGGAGAAGACTTGTCGATTACGGTTCAAAATCGATATAAAATGCATCAAAACCAACGATTAATGGTTCAAAAACGTCGATTTCGTAAAAAAAAAGTTTTTCGGATTAAAAATCGGGGCTAAGGGTATTATATATCGCAATTAGAGTCAACAAAAATCATTACACAACAAATATTTGTGTTTTAAGCGGAATTAAGAGATTAATGATAGTTTGAGGGGAAAAATAAGGTGATAGTTAAGTTTAGGGGGAAATATAAGGAGCTCCAAAGTTCAGGGGCAACCATGTTTACGGGGCATAGTTCAGGGGGAAAAAAAATTGTCGACCCACAATAATATTAACAAGAATCAAGCTGTTGAGAAGCAACGGTAATATTGCGGTTAAAATCTCTAGATTTTCACTAAAGGATTCATCTTTTCCATCTCCTATTCGTCACCAATTATAATCGGAACCAGCTTTAATTAGATCGAGATGAAACATTGACATTGACCCCAAATGTTTTTAAGAAAAATTCCAGATAATTAATTACCCCAAGTTTTAGTGGACTCAATTAGAAAAGATGAATGTATAGCTTGATCAGAGTTATTGATCGAGAAAATCATTTCATTCGTCATAATAAAAAAAAAAAGTTCAAATACAACCAGTTTATATACTTGCAGGTTCTCATGAAAGTGGGAACCCAATTTGTTGATTTGTAAAAAACCTACTTTACAGTGTCTTAGGTTTTTCTTGTTCAGTTCTCATTATTCCTAACGTTTTAAATTTAATAAAGAATTAAGAATAAAAAAGTCATCCAAATTTTCTTGTTTTTAGTCTTGAAAATTTTAAGCATATAAGATTAATGATTTTGTGGAATTCGTTTTCAGTGGTAGATTGAAAACATTAGGAAACAAGTTCAGATTAAATCAAGACTAAAATATCCATACATAGAACAATACATCAAAGAAATAAACTCATAACGGAAATAATTAAGCTTGTCAAAGTAAGCATAAAAAAAAACTTCTTTGTTCCACAGATTTACTGCATCAAATCATATCAACATTTAAAAGAGTAAATCTATTCATCTGTGGTTGCGACGATCTTCAAGATGATATTGGAAATGCAACGTTACTTACAAGAGATGCAAAATGGGCGAGATAAACTATTCTTTTGAAATCATAATTGGTTTCTACGGTTATGATATAATTTAATCATTAAATTTATAAAATTGATCCATTACATAATTTTGAGCTATTAATATTAGTAATTTTACTATTCTCGCAAGGCATCAAGGTTGATCCAGGAAGACTCTTGTCCTGAATACTTGCTCAAAGCTTGTCCAGATGATATTGTGACTTACAAAAAAGGCAATTTGGGCGAAATGTAATATTATTGAACACTATCTCATATGAGATGCCCCCAATTATCAATTGTGCTTCTTAGAAAAAGGTGTGGTTCTAAATTTGATTTTTAAATTTAATCATCTTAGTTAATCCCTTTTATTTATTATATAATTTTTAACTATACATATATATTAATTTCCTTCTTTTTATTTTATTTTGGATTTAATTTTTTAGTTTTGTTTTCTTAATAATCTTATGAAAATTTTACTTATTATAATGAANGAAAGTTGTCTACTTTTTTTTCAAAATATATACACACATATATATATATATATATATATATATATATATATATATATATATATATATATATATATTCACACACACACATATATATATATATACAAAAATAAAAGATATTAAAAAATTACAATAAAAATATATTTATAAAATATATACAAGTATAATAAAAATTGGGTATTTTTTTAAAACACAAACATGGGTATCAAATTTTTAAAAATGTGATCAAAATATTTCTATAGGAACGAATGAGAAAATGAACAAACTCCTTCGATAGAAGAATCAAAGAAATTCAAATGTAGAATTATTTGCAACATTTTGCGACAATATCTTTAAGCTGTTGAAACTCAGTGATGAAGATAAACTTGAGAAGGTTCATCTTATTTGTCAAACTGCTTTTTTAATTCTTTTTTCAATTTCTCGTGAAATTTGTGTTGAAATGTATAATTATGTTGTTACATGTGGTTAGATTGCTTGCTTATATAAATGATAAAGATCTTCTGGTTAGTGAATTACCGGCTCCAAGTCCGGCCTTGGGGTGGGCCATAAAGCCTAGACATAACACAATATTAAGAATATGTAGGGGTATCATTTACAAAACTAAGTTATAGTGTAGTGGTTATGTAGAGGGGAAAAAGTTGAAAGGTTCGTGAAATTTATTATTTTTGTTGTTCGCAAATTTTTTTATTTTATTTTTTGGGCATAAATACTAATGGGGAATGGCTGGCTCAGTTCTAAAATATTGTATCCCACAAAAAAAAAACTTATTGTTATACACAATATTAAGAATATTTATGTAGAGGGGAAAAAGATGAAAGGTTCGTGAAATTTATTTATTTATTTATTATTATTTTTTTTAAGAATACTAATGGGGGGAATGGCTGGCTCAGTTCTACAATATTGTATGCCACAAAAAAAAAAAAANAAAAAAAAAAAAAAAAAAAAAAAAAAAATAGAGACCTACTTATTATTAACTTGATCATCCTAATTGTCTTGTTTTTGGTCTTGAAATTTTCAAACATATAAGAATAATGATGTTGTGTTCTTCGTTTTAAAGGGAATATTAAAACTTAACGAAATAAGATTAGATTAAATCAAAACGGCAATGTTCTTAGATAAAACAAAACAGCAAATAAAACAATTCATAATAAAAAATAAGCTTGTCCAAGGAAGCATAATAGAAACAAAAGCTGAATTTATTTGTTTATCTGTCTTCGAAAATAATAAATGCAATTGACAGAGCAAAAAAATCCATCTTTGACTTTAAGCACCTTCCAGATGATATTGGGAATGCAACGCGACTTACAATTCCTGCAAAATTGGCTAGATATACTATTATTAAGCACCATCTCAAATGATTTTCCCCAAAAATAAATTTCTCTTCTTGGTATCATCCATGAAAAGTCTCTGAGCACACAATCAATATGCAAAACAGCTCTATTATCTTTACATGTGTAGAACCATGTCTTCGGATTGGTTTCTTTTTCACATGTGTAAAATTAATGCTAAAATTAAAATGAAAATGAAAATTGTAATTATGATTAAAAATATAATTCTAATTAAAATTAAAACAATAAAATTAAAATTACGATAAAATAAAAAAAAAAACTACGGGGAGTCTCCTAGTAAAGCAGAAGAGGCTTCTTCTTGAAATCGAACTAGATTGGGATCTTTTCCCCCTCCATCCTTCACGCCTGAAAATCTACGTCAATTTCAGGAAAAAACTGATCTTGAGCGCCTATTGTTGATGCTTCTCGAGCGCCTTGAGGAGAAAACAAACATTTTTTTTTGGAAAATATTTCTAGAGAGAAGTTTTAGAGAGAATGGGGAGTAGATTTGAGATAGATTTCACATGAGAAGATTGGGTATATATAGACAAAAATTGTGACCGCTTTGGGACTGCCAGTCCCAATGCAATCCCAATTTTTTTGCATATTCCCATGGCATTGCGACCACTTTGGGGCGGACAGTCCCAATACTTTTTTTAAAAATTCCAAGACATTGCAACCACTTTGAGACTGCCAGTCCCAATATTTTTTGCATATTTCCCAAGACATTGCGACCACGTTGGGACTGGCAGTCCCAAAACTTTTAATAAATTCCAAGATATTGCAACCACTCTGGGACTGCCAGTCCCTATACAGTCCCAATATTTTTTGCATATTCCCAAGAAATTGCGACCACTTTGGGACTAGCAGTCCCAATACTTTTTGTAAATTTCAAGAATTTGCAACCACTTTGGGACGGGCAGTCCCAATGCAGCTCCAATACATTTGTAAATTCCAAGAAATTGCAACTACTTTGAAATTGACAGTCCACATGCAGTCCCAATATTTTTTATTATGTAATTATGTAAAATATGATTTTAAAACAAATATGTCCCTAAACAGTCCCAATGCTGTTGCAAAATGAAAGATTTGCGACCACATAGGGACCGCCAGTCCTAAAATAGTTGTAATATATATATATATATATATATATATATATATGTATATA